>MU160892.1:46934-58941 GCA_015888305.1 Antheraea pernyi | reverse complement strand
AATTGCTTTGTATTAATCATTACACAAATGAACAAAATATATGATAATTCTATGAAAAAGATGACATAATTGTGTGTATGTGTGAATATTTGTTTATAATGATTTTCCTTTTTGAACTGTTCCAATAGTTCGAATATTAAATTTAAAATTCGAATTGGACACCATTGGTTCGATTCTAACAATATTTTAACAACCTTAAACCTAACCTAAATGTTAAAAAATGTGCGACTTATAACTCGAGTATTGCGATTTGCAACAACTCGTGATTCAGTAACACAAACGCAGTCTAGCAGCAACTGACTTTCACTGCAGATCTCACGGAATCTCGCTTCGTTGTTATGACTCATCACTGTGTTTCCTTAGATCATTTGCATATTTTAATGAATCAGTTCTCGGCTAAAACCAAATATCACGCATTTCGGATTATCAAGGTCGTACGTACCTCTTCGGAAGCCTTCTCATTAGGTTAGTCATTAGGCATCGTTTGATGTTTTCCTAACGTGGTAGGTTGTAGTCTGTGAACCCACGCTACGCTTTTAGAGTTTATAGATGCTGCAGTCAGTGATACTTAGATTAACGCTACGAGGGGGTACTAACTTTTCTAGAAACTTTAGTTACGTGTATTTACTATATCAAAGTTATATTTAGTGAACTGTTAATTCAATGTAACGAAGTTTTTCAATCAATTACATTGACTATAAGTATTTACTATAACAGGTGAGTTTGTTGTTACTTGAATTTACATAAGTTTGTGGTAGTACTTTTAGTTGTAAAATAGTCCGTTATACTTCTAATTCTTAGGAAATAATAGCAATATTATGATTTTTTTCTCGGTTTTGTCACATGCCTTTGTAATTTTCCCTATGAATTAGATAATTTTCAAAAATTAACACTAACAGTACGTAGTTGGGTGCCTTTTTTAGATTTGTATTAAATTAAGTCCTAGTGGTCTAATGCTTTGATCGGCGGAACCGTGGAATATCATTTCGATGTCCGCAGGTTCAAACCCCGACAAATACCAACTAATTTTTCGGAATTCGCGTACATTTACTAATTTAAATTGGTAACAGTATCGGCTGATGGTGAAGGAAAACCTCGTGAGGAAACCTGAACCTGAGAAATGTACTGTATCTGGGAAAACATAGAACTGGGATTTCTCAGGGTTTGAAATCATCAATACGTCGTGGGCTGGCGTGGTGATTATGCCCATACCTGCCTTCGGGAAGAGACCTAAGCCCCTTCGGTTTGATGATGATTTTAGTGTTAGAGGGTTCTATTTAAATACGGTGAGCTATATTAATATAATGTATATATCAATGTATGTGTAATATAATAATAATACATCCCATAGTGGAACGCCGGATAAGTAAAATAGTGAACAGATTGAATCACTGAAGTGTTGTATGAGTTTATATAGTAGGCACTACGCACTACTAGAGATGCTCGAGGACATAGGAAAGTAATCGGTTTTCATTTCTCTAGAGGGGATATTGCTATGTTCACTTTACCACTATAGTGTAATTGAAAACATACCTATATAGAACGTATAAGTAGATTGTTTATTGTTTTTCTTCAGTTTTAGTGAACAACAAAATTTGGAATGTGGTTAGTATTTTGTCTTACGGAGAGACAGACGTCGGAGATATATATCGAAGCTTTTTTTTTTTTTCGAACTGACTACGCTATTGACCAAGCAAGGTCTTAACAGCTTCACCGGACTACAATATATCGAAGCCTCTCGTGTTAATGTGGGATTTATTGATTTGGATTATTAAAGTTTGCTTTAAAGCTCATCGTGTTTTGATATAAAAACGTAACAAATCTAGTTTCAAAACGTTGCTTCTTTAAGTATAGTTTAAGGGTAACTGCACCACTGTTTGCGGACTACTGTACTATGCATACATAACATTACAGTACAGTATAATTACAAAAATATGACTAGAAACACATATAGTATATCAAAAATTTAAGTTTAACCAAGGAAATGAAATCATACTGAAGATACTATAAGAATGTACCTTTGTCGAGTCTAATCTAAAGTTATTACAGAAGAAATGGTAAACAAAGCAACGTGTCCTGATGTAAAACATGAAGCTCGAAACAAATGAAATGTCGAGGGTATCAAACAAATGAATCTGCCGACCTTAAACCTGTCGCGTCGCGTGGGCGGCCTCGCGTAGGGCACTCCGAGATACGTGTATCTAGGCGGCAGCGGGTCGAAGTAGCCTCGTACCACACCCTGTGTCGTCATTACGTCGCGGTGAGCCTTGTCTAGACCAGATACCAGGCCTGTTTCAAGCATCAACCAAAGCAATGCGAAACCTAACATGTTATACGAAGTAAACTATGTCCTCTAATCAATCGAACGCTTTGCAGAATTCCATATAACGTTTGTTATTGAATTTACAATATCAAACAATCCGATTATAATGTAAACATAAACCGTTGGTGGACGACATACTTGTTCCTGGGTTCAATTAGAGTTAACATCATTTGAATGCTTTATTGAAATATCACTTACATTTAATGGTTATAGTACATGGCTATAACTAATCCTAATTCATTCAATATTAAAGTCATATTTTTACATTTTACACGTGGCAATTAGAGCTTTGTGGTGTTTTTTTTGCGATTGTTTAGTTGTCTGGCGCATATAAAATTAAAGTAAAAAATTAAAGTTTTTACCTGTCTATTGCACAAGATAAATTATACATAATTATTATTTTTTTCTTTTGGTATAATGAGGTCATAATAAGAAATCATAAAAAGCATAAGCCCGTCGTCTCCTTTGAATATACAACAATTATGTAATGGTATATTCAAAAATATGAATGATCGAAAAACCAAACATTAAGAAAAAGGGTATGGCTGTTGTATAGATGTTGGGGACCAGTTGCATCGCGAAGTTGTAGTTCTCGATGAAGTGGTCATTGTATATTTCGGTCCATAGTTGCATGCGATCGATGTGCAAGCCTCGTTTCAACTCTATTTCTGCGCCTATCGACAACCACTCTTCCTGTGTATCTTCAGTTATATTTAGCCCGTTCCATTCAATAATTTCTATTTTTGGTTGTCTGAAATATATTACAATTACTTGTAGAAAATGTAATAAAAGAATGTTAAAATTGATTGCCATAAATAAATGATGAGTACTGTATTCTTACCCTGTTTCAATGAAAGTGATCCAAAGATTAAGTAACGTATCAATCATGTGCTTTTCTTCAGTGTTTTCTGTTGCTAATTGGCCATCCTGCGTAAAGAGATATCCCACGATATCACCCCGAACGGTACCGTTTATAGGTCTTTTCATAGATTCCAGTTCTATATTCAGGTTTCCGATGAATCCGAATTCATAAAAATATACTGTAGCACCGGCATGCACGAGAGCTCGCGCTGTTCTTATCGCGGGCCCCGTATACCAAGAGTCCGTATAACAAAGTGACATTTCTTCAATATGCTCTAAACTGATTATATTTTCGCCAAAGTATTGAGTTTTTATTCTGTGTCCTACGTTTGACTTCTCCTCTGAAGTTTTGAAGCTTAGGTCGTTTGGTAGAAATTTTCCAAAGTCTTCATTTAATTGTTCAATGTTAGCTTCTGAGAGACTCAAAGCTTCATGTGTACCAGCGTGACTAGCCGAGCCAATCATAAAAGTTACATTGGTCGTTGCTGTATATAATAATCTCCATGGGGTGTTTGAAAGAAACGGATTATTGCTATGTTCTAAACAAGGTCTAATGTTTACGTTTTTTGCTGCGAGTATTATAGTCTCAATGTCTGCCGCTTCAAAGGTATTGTTGTAAATAGTTAGATATCTTATTTTCTCTATCAATACTTCTGCAGTGACAGTAGGATTTCTGTCTAAAGCCCAATGAGAAAGAACGGCACCGCTTTCTGTAATAACTTTACTAATGTAGTTTCGTGATTTCGGGGACAAAGCCAAGTACCCGGCCAGTGAACCAGAAGTACCGTCCCCGCTAACGACGATGTTTGATGGATCTCCTCCAAATGCTGCAATGTTTTCCTTTGTCCATTGTAATGCTAGCGCTAAGTCTTTAAGTGCAGCATTCCCTGGTGCGGTTGCATTCTGTAAACACAAGAATCCGAGTGGTCCTAATCTATAGTTCGGTAGGATTAATATAACTCCTTTGTTGACGAAATATTCAGGTCCATACACCGACGGATCTCCACTTCCCCTAACGAAATTGCTTTCGTGAATGTGGAAAAGTACTCCTGCTTTTTCAGCGTTTCTAGGTACGAATATGCTTAAAGTAAGGCAGTCCAAGTCGCCAACATATGTGTTGTCTTGTAGTTGCGGGCAACGTTTATTGTGTTGTTTGACGTCATGTACATTATCCCATAGATCCGGTTCAGTTGGTTCCTAGAAAACATTAAATATAATATTAAGAACTCTAGTAGAATTTTATTCCGACATTTTTTTAATACATTAAGTATGAACTCGCAGCCTATGTACTGTGTGTTGTGCTGTGTCGCGATGCTACCTGTACTTCGATTAAGTAAGAATTTTTTAGATAAATACATTTGTATTCCGTACTAGAAACGCATAAATAAATAAATGTAGGTGACAAGAAAATAATCTCTATTAACAGAGTGTCAGCGCCGCAATTAAGAATACTTGGCCATTTTTATAGTCTAAGAATATTATTTGAAAGCTTTTACAATAAAAATGATTAAATGTCGTGGAATCTATAAAGCACGATTCCAGATTTGTTTTTTTTTATAATGTCTCATAATTATTTAGGTAAGGATGTTGGTACTAAATAATATTATATGGAATAGAATTTTTTATAGAATAGTACGATTATTTAATACATATCTTTACATAGGTTTTTTTGTTATTTGGATGTTTTCATTTAATGACCAGTATGACGTCATCGAATAAGAATATCATAAATCGCTTGATTACTATTAATTGCACCATTTAAGCGACGTGGCCGCGTGACCTTTACAAAATTACCGATAATAATGATTTACAACGAACTGACGTCAATAACTCAGTGCCCAACTCTATACGTATTAACATCGCTTTGTAAATTCATATCTAAATATTTTACAATTTGTTTAACACATGACTCGATCAAAAATGGTAGACAGATGTATTTTGTTTATACTAATAATAAATAATGACAGGCGTATTATTTATCTAACATACGATAAAGTCGAAGTTAACTTAACTCGAACGAAATCTAGACAACTCTTATTTATAGAAGCTAAGTAGTCAAATTCATATGGATAATTTTTTTAAATATTTTTATTATTACATTCCAGGGCAAAGCAATAACGATAAAATAAACGAGATAATAAATACTCAAATCAAATTAAAGCTTTTATTAGATGTTAGCTTGAAATAATTACTTACTTAACCCTTTACCGCATACGGACCCGTATATGGTTCGCTAGATTCAATACATTTTTTTCGCTTATTAATGCATAACCAATTCCTAAATTCGTTGTTTACATTTTGTTTCGTTCGTTGGTAATACGATAACATTTTTTTTTGGTCCATGGTCTAACGCCTATTTAGCTGTAACCTCTAACTCTATCCTTCTAAGCGCGGGTGTGGACTTCAACACAGTGGTCGTAGATTCCTATTTCATAAAAGTTTTTCAACATGTAACAGGTTAATATAGCTTGATTAAAAACTAAAATATGGTGCTGTTATTATTCTATTTTAAGAATACTTTATTAGTTTGTAACTTTTTTACTAATTTGTATCATTTTGGGAGGCTTTTTCTATGAAACCATATATGGTTTCGTATGCTTTCTAGGTTAGAAAGTAGGATTGATTTGTTATAATTTGTAACAGATCTTCAGAAAATAAAAATAAGAAAAAATCTGCTGGTGCTTCCAAATCCAATTCGAAATCTGTACGAGTACAAGACAGTGTATAAAACTTTTGTAGGTTATCAGATGCTTGAAGATGCTTAAAAAACGAAGATACTGCAGAAAAGAAAAGCAATACAGAAACATCATCTGTCCTCAAGTTATAGAAATATATAACCAGTACATGAAGGGCGTGTATTTACTGGACTCTATGCTGGGTTTGTATAGAATTCACTGGAGATCCAAAAAATGGTACAAGTGAACATTTTTTTGACATGGACTTTATCTTATTGTCTGGCAAATCAGTAATCAGATATGGGCCATCTAAATTTGCACTTAAGACTGTGGATAAAATAACTGTTTTTAATATAATCAAGAATATTACGACAAATGTTCAGGGAACTGATGGCATATCTAAGGATATGATAAGGCTCACACTTCCGGAAACCTTGGCAGCTATTACATCTATTATTAATGTGTCTATTAGTACAAATACATTTCCAGATCTTTGGCGATGTTCAATTGTTCGACCAATACAGAAAAATAGTAACCCACAAAATTTCAATGAACTGCGTCCAATAAGTATCCTTCCCTGCTTGTCAAAAATTCTGGAACGAGTTGTGTATACCCAAATTACAGAATATCTTGAAAGTAACAGTATTCTACCGGATCTTCAATCGGGTTTTAGGCATGGACGTGGTACTACTACGGCTTTATTAGACGTTTATATAAATCTGTATTAGTAACTCGTATTTCTTGATGAGCTTTGAGCATTACAAAATACTTAAATTTTGTAGTGACGGTCAAATGATGATGGAGTTTATCAATTTCATATTTATTGTTATCCATTTCTTTAATATACGTCTAGATATTCGAGTTTTACAAATAAGAATCGAATGGCATAAGAATCTACACATAGGAATCTTCTTAATATTTATACTATAAAGATTTTGCTCAGCTTGCAATGCTCGGCTCACTCGTGCTCGGCTAATGTGCGGAATGTAATCGCTTATAATTAGAGGGTATATTTGAGCAGTAGTAATCTCCTCAAAGTCCGTTTTTATATTTTTATGAAAAACGCCTTATATCTATTTAAAAAAATCTGCTTTTATGATTTAGATAAAATATATTTTCTGAATACAGTACACGTGGACGGTTATATTACCCTTTTTGGCAAAAAGTCGAAATGATTATATGTGAACGTGTAAGTTGTTGCCGGAGTACGTTTATTTCTAAGTAGGTCAACTATGATTGATGTAAATATAAGAAATACTTGATCTTAATATCCGTGCATGACGTTGATATGTACACGTATCATATTCTCGACTTAGAAGTTACTATTTTATGCTATAATAATTTGATTGATACCTTAATAAATAACGCCTTGAATTCCTTTGGATAGAAAAGTATTATGTGAAATATTTATTTTGTTTGTACGAATATTTTGATAGCAGATATTGATATACATTTTCTCTTTGTTAACAAAAATACAATATTTAATCTTTGTACAATATTTTGGTAGTGCTGTATCGCGACGTCAAAAGGAACGCTACATTAATGATCCTACAGTCATCATAATCATCAATCATCGTCAGCTAATAATATTATAAATTCAAATTAGTAAATGTACGCAAATTCTTAGGAACATGTCTGGGTTCGAACCTGCGGACATCGGATTTATATTCCTTTAGTCAAGTGTTGGCGTGTAAGGGGTGTCGAATAACATCTAAGACTTGAGACATCCGCAACGCACTTGCGACTCTCGTGGTGTTTGCTAGTGTCTATGGACGGTGGTGATCACTTAACATCAGGTGACCCACATGTTCGTTTGCCTCCTATGTAATAAAAAAAAAGAAAACCGTCTTCTTAGGGTCTAAGCTTAATACAATATTTTTGTTTGAAACCATAATTGGCATATAGAACCCGTGGAGATTCGAAAATAACCTAATCTGACGAAGAATTTGGATCATGTACCAAAATAGTACATTTATTAATCCTTAAAGTAAATTGAAATGAAGTCGCAAATTCTATAGTCCTTAACTCAAATGAAATATACAGTGGTGGTCGTATAATTAGAAACACTACCAACGGTCCTTGACATTATGTAAGATACTTCACCGCAATCGTTTTTATTTTGAAATTAAGCAATAAATAGGGCAACAATATGTTCAACGATTTATCATTTATTCGAAAAACAATATCAATCCCACTACACAAGTGCCGTTTCAATATTACATTACGGACAAACATTTAAATCAGTTTTAAGGTATATACAACAATGGTCAACTAAGTAGAAACAACAACAAAAAAGTAGGTATAAAAAACAATATTTTTTTAAGTGTTGGTAATTACTATTGTTATTTACGAAATAGCTACTATCCACACCCTACCAATAGTTATAATTAATATTTAATGGCGTATTCCTTATTTTCAATAAAAGCACTGCAACGACGTGGCATTGATTCAATCAATTTCATACATTTTTCTAGGGGGATTGAATTCCATGCTTCTTCAACAAATTCTTCATATAGTTCGTTTTGACACGGTTTGGTGTTACGTTTGTTTGTGACTTTATTTTTAACAATATACCAGAGATTTTCTATCGGGTTTAAATCCGGACTATTTGCTGGCCAGTCTAAAACGGATATACGCTGTTCGCTAAGGAAACATTTGACGCTATTGGCCGTGTATTTAGGGTCATAACTATTGTTATTTACGAAATAGCTACTATCCACACCCTACCAATAGTTATAATTAATATTTAGTGGCGTATTCCTTATTTTCTATAAAAGCACTGCAACGACGTGGCATTGATTCAATCAGTTTCATACATTTTTCTAGGGGGATTGAATTCCATGCTTCAACAAATGCTTCATATAGTTCGTTTTGACACGGTTTGGTGTTACGTTTGTTTGTGACTTTATTTTTAACAATATACCAGAGATTTTCTAGATAAAGTGATTCCAGGGGAAGATTTAGGTATATAATTTGTCAAGATTTTTTGAAATAAAACTACTTTAGGCGCGACTTGGTGGTAACTGGATGACAATGCAACGGAAGTCCGTTACGGTAATATGGCGTCATGTTTCTGTACCAACTGGTTTTTAAATATTTTTGATTTTGTCAATAAATAGTTTATAAACAAATCAATCAAAAATTTTTGAAAAAAGAACAAAATAATTAATAAAAAATATTAAATTGAACAACAATAAAAATCATAGTATAGAATTAATTATGTATATATGGGCGCGCGACCATGCTGCCATCTGGTTTATCTGAAGTGCCATCTATCAGCTAATTCGGAACTTAAATAACACAGGAAATATTATTAGACACTGTAAGTAAATGAAATATAGAACGGAACGCAAAAAAAAATTGTTTAGGTGATAAACTAAATTTAACGATGAATAATTCTCCAGTTCAATCGACAACAAGATATAGCACGACTATTGATACAGGTTTCTCAAGAAATTTAGAAAGCCGAGCCTTTCTAAGAATATTTTCAACAGTTCAATGTGTTTTATAATGATCATTAAAACCATTAAAAACTTTCTTAACAGAACAATTTAAATGCTCAGCTATTCTTCTGTACTTATAATCTACCACTTATAATCTATATGTAAATTAACAATTAATTGCCTAGTTGACGCGTCACAACTTTTATTTTTGCCCATTTTGAACAAAATAAAATCAGATTACATTTTGAATTGCCGCCAAAATAATAGAAAAAGCCAAGAAAGATATGTTATTCTCCAATTTCAAAAAAAGAACGAGTTATGGATGCTTTTTTAAAGTGTTTCAAATTAGGCGTTCAATTAAATATTATTATTTTTATTTTGCAATTAAAAGTATGATGTTTTATATTTTATGCATTTAATGAGTTTTTTATTTAAGTGGCTATATTATTGCATGATTTTTTACGAACATTTGTACGTTGAAGTTATACTTTCTTTATTCATAAGAAATGTTTCTAATTATATGACCACCACTGTATATCCTATACATCTAATAAGAATGTAATTCTCACGTCTATCTAAAAATGTCTATATTTTTTTTATTTTTGTGAAAAAAGTTGTTGCAGGTGTCTAGGAATAAGTAATAAAATACATTTCAACCATTTTTAGAAAGCTTAGTAACACTTGGTCTTTCTTTTATTCAAATCGGTTGGGTCTATCAAAAGATACTGCAATTGTAATTGTTATGAAGCGACTTAAGTACGAGAGAAAAGTAGATAATAATTAGACTGAATACATTCAGATGTCTTTATTAGACACTGTTTTGGACATCAGGTTCCACAAGGACGAAGTCGCGGGCATACCTAGTTACATACTATAAAGCTTGATTAGTTAGATTTTTTATAAAATTACCTGAAAGTATCCTCCAAATTTTCCATATGGCACGTCGATATATGCTATTATATTAGACATTGAATTCCATTCGAATCCTTGCACAGGTCCTCTGGTGGTTTCTACGAAATTTTCTCGTTCCGCTACTTCTACAGATCGACTAATTACAATTTCACTCGACTGGTTGCCATCTCCTGGGCTCACACTAGTAACCTCTTGGCTGTCCGGTACTTCAGTCATCGATTCCTCGCTTCCGATGGTCGTATCTTCATTGTTCACTGTTGTAGTACCAACTGAGGTGTTAGGACCAATAGTGGTGGTTACAACGGTCGCGGTAGAACACTCCGGAGTGCTTGCAGTGGTGCTGACGTCATCGTGCGTAACTCCTATCGCAGTAACTCCTGCCGTAGTTTTAGTGGTGGTATGTTCACTAGTCGTGCTAGATATTTCACCGTTCTGTTCGTGGGCATTCAAGTCATTGATATGCAAGTCGTTGTCAATAGTGACGTGAACCGAAGAGGCTGTGACGATAGCGAACGTCACACATAATGCAGTTTTCCACCTCATTTTTCATGTCCCTCTTAACTGGCGCTTTTCTGTAATAGTTTTATTCTTTTACTTGTTCAAAAATATACTTTTGTAAAGAAGATAATAGCTACATAGTCTTTATATATAGTACACACCTATTTACAATTTTATATTCCTTTAATACATTTAAAAAAACGCGTGCGGACCCGCGGGTGACAGCTAGTTATATATAAAGACTATGTAGCTATTATCTTCTTTACAAAAGTATATTTTTGAACAAGTAAAAGAATAAAACTATTACA
This sequence comes from Antheraea pernyi, assembly GCA_015888305.1. Taxonomy (NCBI): domain Eukaryota; kingdom Metazoa; phylum Arthropoda; class Insecta; order Lepidoptera; family Saturniidae; genus Antheraea; species Antheraea pernyi. Next base: position 47,921 of record MU160892.1, on the reverse strand, counting down.
GAAAAGCGCCAGTTAAGAGGGACATGAAAAATGAGGTGGAAAACTGCATTATGTGTGACGTTCGCTATCGTCACAGCCTCTTCGGTTCACGTCACTATTGACAACGACTTCAACATACCTGGAACTTTAACCTACTATATACCACCGTCAGTGCTCACTAACACTATATAAGAAAGTAATGAAAATTTTAAACTATATATTATCGAACAATATGTGTTAAATTGTTTATTATATAGATATAACATGCCCATATTGTCGATATAATTGTGTTATTCTTATACGTTGTTATAATCATTGAGTTGTTGCAAACGCGGCAAATAAAACAAAATGGACGCTAAAATGACCAAAATGATAATATAATTCCAATTACAAACCTTTATTCTTGGAGAAAAGTACAGCGCACGTCTCACGCGGTTGTTTACAGTAAACAAAATATTTTTGATCAATTTCACAAATCACAAGCAAGTAAATTGGTGGGGATGAAACTATAAGAGCGCGCATTCAGGGGAATATGGGGCCCCACAGATCACGCCGCCGTGGTCTGGGGGTAAACTTCGCTCCCGCACACTTTATTAATACCCCTCGGCAGTGGCTCAAGCCTAGGTCCGATCCCTCGGCGTGGAGCCCTTGAGTACGCTGCTCGCGCGATACAGTGACACCTCCACACACGTGCACGCTCACACGCTTACAGATAAAAAGTGGAAGGGTTTACTTTTTTTCCCTTATCGAACTGAAATAGTTCAGAAATTTTCCGACACAAAATACACATAGGAGTTATTGAGACACGCATGCCTGGTACACATGTATGTTTCAATAACTCATATCTGTATGAATAGTTTAGCTTAACTTAGGTTAGCTAAGATAGATCGCGAATTGCATGCAACAGGTAACAGCCAAGCCGAGGTGTGCCTTGAGCTAGTTACCCAAATAAAATCGGCTGAGTGCCTTAAGCGCTCGCCTTAGTAGTCCGGTGAAGCTGTAGAGGCC
>MU160892.1:28590-46685 GCA_015888305.1 Antheraea pernyi | reverse complement strand
AACATTCTTCATTGGCGCTCCGCTCCTATTGGTTTTAGCGTGATGATATACACGTATAGCCTACATATAGCTACATATAGCATACGTATAGCCTTTCTCGATAAATGAGCTATCTAAAACCGAAACATCGGACCGGTAGTTCCTGAGATTAGCGCGTTCAACCAAACAAACAAAGTCTTCAGTTTCATATATTAGTATAAATTCTGCATTTGTTCTCTTATCTCGATCGTTGAAGATTGCATAAACCGTCAGAATCAACTTATATCACATGCCTTTAGTTGGCACCTATATTTTTATGTACGAATTTTATCGTACTATTATTATTTAACAAATTTAGTTTTAGTATTTAACTACAAATATTTAATTAATTGAATAAACATAGCTGTCAAGATTTATGTTTGAACCCGAGAACGTCTCGGGTTCGAAACGTAGCGCGTGGTTCAAATTTTATACGAAAATAGGTTTGTCCTTAAATCTTCTGCGTAATAGTTTTGATAATTAAGTAGATCTTTCCTCAAAACGCAGTTCGTCTGCATTAACAACTATACTACACATTCCTTATAGTCCCAGGGTTATTATCAGCCAGGAATATTTAGGAAAATAGACCCATGCTCTGATTTTTTAACATTTCCTTCCACAGAAACCAAAGATTCATCGTAGATTTCGAAGTCATGGTATTTGATGTGTACTTATCTCTACTATTGCAATCAATCTGCTATTTTAACTATACTTCCATTTGAAATAGGTTTTTCTTAGCTCATATATAAATACATACTCACCTCAAACCTAAAATTTTCTGATTACACACAATTGCGTCAATTCACACCGGTAAATAGCACGGCACTGTCCCGTGGGCTCAGCAATAATGAAAGTCAATCGATAACATATAATCACATACATAACCTTTCTATATTATAATGTTAGATATATAGCTGGTTATTGAGTTGTGTTCATGCTGATGTTTCCACTTTTTATGCTAAAAGACAACCGCAGTCTTTAGATGCGTAACAAATTGTCAACCTACCTAGCCTAGACAACTAATAATAAATTATATTTAATTTAAATATATATATTTAAATCTACAGGTATATACAGATATATGAAACATGTTAGATCTGACGGTAAAAGAAAACTCGAAGGTTATGACAACCGACCACATGCAGAATTATAGGTTGGATTTGGACCAGTTGGTATAAGCGCAATGTGGTTCTTTTTCATAAAAATGTATACAGGCTGATCATCAAAGAAGAATCGCGATAGAATTACACGTGTTCGGAGTTTCACAGCCTAACCACTTCTTATATAATATACAATATTGTGTTATTAATCATTTCATGTAAATTTGTATTATTATAAAAACAACATATGTAAGTTTGGTAGAAACCATAAATGACAGAATACCTATCATAGCTCGCTATCGATTTCATTTTTATTAAAGTAGATTAGTACACCCATGAACTAGTCAAAATACTAAAAATTCATGTCTCTATTACCTATTCACCCATTCATTCAGTCACCCATTAAACTCTGTAATACACTCTGCAAAGGAAATTGTTTGTATTTTGATAAAAAATTGAACTGTATCGTTTGTGGAGAATTTATGGGTATTCTTGAAGTTGAAAACTCGGCAGGAATCTTATTTGTAGGATCTTTGAGAACTTCAAAGACTCAAAGGGTTTAAAAACAATCGGTGTTATTACAAGAAAGTTAAATACGTATTGAACCCTTTAAAAAGGTCTCATATTAAATGCACCGCGGTAGCTGAATGTTCGCCATCTTGCTCTTTTGTCTCGCTTTGGTTACGTTAGGTTAGACTGGCGAAAAAGGATAACGCGAACTTGCCTCGGGCGAGCGCAGTGCATTTATTAGGAAACCTTTTTTAAACCAAGTATTTAATACGTATTTAACTTTTTTGTAATAACACGGAATAAGTTTAGATATTTTATCTCCACCTGTACTGAAAGCTCAGTTATCAACTATTGCGGTAATACCTTCAGTGGAATGTTATCAACCACTTGTCGCCCTGATAAGCGATCCTCATTGTTTGGATAGTGTTCCACAGAGATAGTGGTTCCATTGCAGCCCCTCTCACATTGATTTACCTCGGCTAAGCTTTTGCTGACATAGATTCCTTATCAGACGTGTCTATTTATACCAAAAAAAAAACAAGGTCAAGTTTATTGTATTCTGTTTGAAATGCGATTAATCAAAACGGAACATGCACAGCACTTAATATATAAAAATTAAGAATTACTTTTGGTAAGGTTGTTCTGGCGCACGGTAAATTATATTGAAAGTCCACAGGTTGGTTGACTTTGGGAATTCTTAACCATCTGACTCCTCGGGCTGTATAAAATTCGATGATGGGGTTCACCTACCGTTTACGTGGGTTAATATTTTAGAAATAGAGAAGATCAGAAAAATCAACTTCTTTATTAGTAACATTTTACATTAATTTTGGAATAATGGAAATTTCAGTTACTTGTTAATGTTTAAGGTTAACATCCCTTGGAGTACGAAATGTAGACGTTGTGGTAGTGTCTATATTGTAGCTCCCAGAAGCTGGTCGATCTCTCTGAAAATAAGACTACAATTTGTAGATGCACTTGAAAAATCTTTACTATTTCTCCTCATTGTTGTTTATTTATGCTCGAGACTTATTTCTGGTAAAAATGACTTTGCCCTCTCTCCCATGGCTACTTGATATGTTTGGACTAACTGTAGGCTGTCTTTTATTTTATTCATCGTAATTTTATCATTACTACTTAAGGTATATAATAAAGCTAATAAGGGTAACATCCATATTACCAATTTTTAAAGTGTAATGATATGTAGCATAGGTAATATTCCGAAAAGTCTACACGCAGAAAATTCTCGTGAAAATCGGTTCAGCCGTTTTGGCAATTTTCCCAGACATATTAAACACTTCAATTTTATTTATATTGTTAGGGACAGATGAGCTATCAGATCTCCTTGTAAATAAATATTTCTCTATGTACTACGAACAGATGAGTTTTTATGTATATATATTTCTCTCTACTAATGTTTCTTATGCGTAATGGGATGTCTTATTACAATAATAATAAATACGATATACGTGTAGGTTTAATGTGTCTGTTACAGACAGACGAGCTAATATGTCTTATGTGATATTTAGAAATATCATTCATGTAGTAATTCAAATATAACCGCCAATACATTATTATTATTTGAACCAGCACTGAAAATGTAGTGTTGATTTCACATAAAATATGTGAATGTATGGATGAACGTGCGGCATTAAGGCACGTATAATGTACTAGATGTAAGGACGTAGTTTTAGTGTTAAACCCGGAAAAATATGTATTGTCACCGGCTCATTATAGACGATTAAGTTACTTGTAAAGAATCCTGAAAATAAATATACAGTCTATTGAAGCTCTACCACTGTCTTATTGAAGAAACCGGAGGGTGACCAACTCTGAACCGAACATATATGCATATTAAAAAAGTATTAACGTTTTAAAGATTTAAATGAATTAGAGCAAGTAGGACTCTGAACATTCAAACTATTATTATAATGTACTTCCAACATGATACATATTTTTATGAACCGACATAACCTTAGATCCTCACCTAAATACCAGAGACAGTTGCAAATCGAAAAATAATCAAAAAGAAAATACTAACTAGATTTAGTTTACGCATTGTTCATATAATTCTGTAAGCACTTATCAGAACACGTGGAATTAATATTCTTCACCTTATACGATCTTTTAACTAGTTCTTTCCAGTCGATACTATAGAGTTTGCAATTATGTTTATTATATGAAAATTTTAATTAAGCTAATGGAATACGTTACCTAGCATCATTGTCGATATTGTCATAGAATTTCACCATGTCGATTTTGTCATCTGAGAGTTTAGCCATCCGGTATACTTTGGGTTCTTCGATCGCCTGAAACTGAAGTTTATCTTGCGATAGAGGAGGCCACGGTGAGGCATCGTCGTCCATGCATGTTGGGTTGCTGCAATTACCATTTTGTAACTTGATAACAACATTCCTATTACGAAGTGCATTAAAAAAATTCGGAAGTAAATTTATAAGCTTACCTGCACCTTACGAAATTATTAATAAATGTAGTCATCCAATCCTTCATGTGATCGTCGTTCGTCTGTGGCGGGAACGAAACATGGTCGCCGAGTAGACTATTCGTACGGAAAATATATGTCATATCTTCACAGTGTGCGGCTCCGTCGTAAATTTGCCAAAGAGCTCGTTTTATGACGCTAAAATCGCTCTTATAAGCGTATCTATACATATACACTGGCGCTCCTTTTAATGCTATTCTCCATTGAGCGTACTTAATAGCAGGATAATGGAAAAACGCATCAGAGAAACAGTCTAAAAATTTGTCAAGCGTTGCTGTGCCGTTGAAGTATCGTTCCTTAATCAAGTCAGAATACGTCGGTGCCTTGTCTTCAGGCAAACTAAAAGCCAGTCTCGGTGTTAATATCACTTGATAATTATTTTCAACTCGCGTCATTATATCTAATTGCATCAACGCCCATTTAAAGAACTGCATCTCGTTGTCGGCGTAACCGAATAGCAAGGGATACTGTGACCCTCGTCCTTCACCTATAAGTTTAAAAGGGTCATCAGTCAACACTCTAGTGAAATTAGGATACTCCTCAGTCTCAACTACCGGCACGAAGGATGTAAGGCCAAACTGATATTGTATAATGTTATTAGCGTTCATAATATTTTCGATTGGCATCTCGATAAGCTGCTGGTGAATTTCATCCGGATCTGTGGTGTTGATTCCAACATTTTCGAGGAATGAATCGCTTATATATTTTGCAAACGTCTGTGATGGACAGTAAAAATATCCGTTGGCAGTACCGCTCATTAAGATTACCCTGAAAAAATAAATGTTTTTATACTGATAGACATTAAAAGCTTAAACTTTTAATCACATTTGGAACCATCTAGCAATACAATAGTAATATAATCATTAGTCAGTTTTACCAGCAAGAAAAGAAACACGATTTGGGCGAACTACGTAAACGCTAGTGATCTTATGAATTATCATTAATGATGATGTCAAATGATACCTTTTGAATAGTCCTTCACTCGCTTCGGACAATGTTAATAGATGCACATTAGCAGCTCCAGCGCTCTGACCATAAATAGTAATATCATCAGGATTTCCTCCAAATGCCCGAGCGTTTCGCTTCACCCAACGGAGCAAGGTCAAAATATCTCGCAGGCCGTTGTTGCCCGGAATCTTAGAAGAACCGAGTGATAAATACCCAAAAACGTTCAGTCTGAAAAATATTATTCGATTTTATTGTTATTAAATGTTTTATTTGTCCATCCATTCTTAAAGCGATTCCCTACAATAATTATGCAAAAATTAAAACTGTAATGTATTTATAATAAAAAAATATCTGTGGATAAACGTATAAATATAAAGACTGTCCAAACAGAGAATTTTTTCAATTATACATAGTCTGACCATGCATACTGTTACCATTAAAAATAAACAAAATGTTACATTTGAATTTGGAATCTGTCATTTTTATATGATTACTCATTGAGTTTTCTCATTTTGGCGCCAATACATTGTACAATATTTTGCGATATTAAAATGGAGTGGGGTGATAAAGAGAACTGAATCGCTGTGATTGCATTACCCAAAGTGGGTATGGAGCCAAATATAATATTAAAAACTGTCCATATGCTTGGTGTTACTAAAATATTTTTGTACCGGGGTACTAGGTACTAGGGTAATAGATACAATGAGATCTCCTCTGTTTGTGACAGAAAAAGATCTAGCCGTCCACGTAGTGTAAGTACGAAATAGTGGGCACTATCCGACTTCAGTGATGGTTTGGTGGGGTATTAGCTATGAAGGAGTGACTGAGCCATACTTTTGTAAGAAAGGTATCAAAACATCGGCACAAGTGTATTAAGATACCATTCTTGAGAAGGTAGTGAAGCCCCTTAACAACACCGTGTTCAATAACCAAGAATGGTCCTTCCAGCAAGACTCGGCGCTGGGTCATAAAGCTCGGTCTACGCAGTCTTGGTTGGAAACGAACGTTTCGGACTTCATCAGAGCTGAAGTCTGGCCGTCGTCTAGTCCCGATCTTAATCCGCTGGATTATGATTTATGCCCAATTTTACTGGCCTCAACATTTAAAGGACTGTATTGCAGCCAATGGAGACCAATTCGAATAAGCTTTTTATATTTTAAATTGTTTTATATATATGTATTAAATTAACACACTGTAAAAGTAATAAATATTATTGGCAATTTTTTTTTTGTTTCAGTATTTATGGCAAGACTAGATATTTTAGGTCAATCACTATATTGATAATTAATATTATTGGAATATGATTAGTATGTATTTGGAATTATAACCGTCTTTTTAAACTAGACATAGGGCAACTATATACGAATTATTTGATTAATAGATTTTTATTTACCTGTAGTTAAAGGAGATGACAATTATATTCTTTAACATCAAGTACTCGGGACCGTGCATATCAGTATTACCAGAACCGGTTTGGAAGCCTCCGCCGTGTACCGCCACGAGTATAGGCAGTGCTTCTTCTTCACAGTCGTATTTCGAGTTCAGTTTAGCAGTGGCCGGCACGTGGACGTTTGCGAACATACAATCCTCACTCATGCCTTTCGTTTGCACTGGTATGCTGCCATAAATAATATCTTTTTGGGGACACACTGGACCTTCTTCTAGAGCGTGATAGGGTTCTGTCCATGGGTCTGGGTCCTCAAGCTCCTGAAGGATTAGAAACGATTATAGACTTATAATAATCTCTTTACGTTTTACTTTAATTTAGAAGTAGTTTAAAGACATCTAATTAAGCTTAAAATTAAGTAGATTTCTAAAATAGCCTAATTCGTGAAGTCATGACTCTATATATCAGAATAATAAGAAGCATTTCTGAAAGTAGCCAATGCGTCCTCGGTTGGGAAAAGAAAGTTATAGATGAATCTATTATTTGAAAACTGTTCAATATGATTAAACTAGCAACGAAATACTAAGCAACACTTTATGTGCTCTACAGCGAGGTAGGTAGAGTTTAGAAGTTTTGCAAAAAAAACTGCTAACTAATTTGTTTTTAAATTGGGGGGATTACTACTTTGAACCAAACCATTTGAAGGACTTCCCAGACAAGTGTGTACAGAAGATATAGGAATGATAGGAAGAGTGGGGAGGGTAAAATTATCGCTGTTATTGAATAATGGTAAATATAAGGTAAACAATTTACCTTGAAACGTCTTTCTCCGAGCGGCGGCTTAGCGTAGCGCAAACCTCGGAAACTATAATATTTAGTGCTGTTCTCGGCTAGAAGGATTCGTCCACATACTGGACCGGAGTCGATGTGCACCAGAACTTGACATCTTTCTTTGCAGGAGTCGCTGGCGACAGCGGCTACGCTCGATGCTATAAGTTAAATTACAGGTCAACACTTGATCACAATGTTATGTTGTGTGCGAATTGGGAATCGGGACCGGTTATCAAGTGGAGATTGCTGGATCATACCGATATATACCTGAAAATAAATTTTGAAAGTAGATGTACTAACTCGAGTTAGCTACCTGAGATAGTCGTCTACATTAGTACTGTAATTTTTACCGAAAGTTCAGATTCATTGAGGGAACGCGTGCATCGCAACCTATCCCTATTTTAATTTCGTCATGACCTTTATATATAATCAGTCGATATTGTATAGAACCAAAAAAAAATTTTTTTCGGGGTGAGTTATACAAAGAAGAATTTTTCTCCTATATGCTGAAATTCTTTTCCTGAACCATAAACTGAACTGACATTTTTAATTGAAATGATTCAACAATACTTGTGGAATCATCTGGCGACTGTCGTCTTTCGTTTGATTGGACATTGAGTAGAAATATCAAGACAAACCGATCTCTGTATAATCAATTATATCTCAAGAAGGATAAAACTACGCCTGTCCGCCCTGATCTGACGGTGAATTTCACTCCCGCACACTCGCTGCAGACTCCCTTGGTAGCGCTATACAGTGATTTAAAATTCACTAGCTCAATAACCTCAACACAGATCACCCCGCATACTTGCACATACATATAGTATAATACGTAATATACTCCTCAAAAAAGGATAAGCAACATGTACTAATTTAGATTTTAGGATGGTTCTTCACATTATAACGTTGTATTTTAATTTTAAAATAATATCTTTAGGGTTCTATGATGTAAAAATAACAGCTGTTGTCTTTATAAGTTCTTTTAATAACAGAAATGAACAATATTAGAGTATACTGTAGAAATTAAGATACATAAGAAACTAAACTTTTTTCTTACAAAATGAAATTTCTAAAGAAAATGTATATATTGTGAAAGAATAGAACAATTTAATACAAAGTATGGTCTCCTCTGCTATTCAGAACTTGTCGGCAACGATTATTCATTGAATTAATGAGACTGTTTATGTCATCTTGCGGTATTCGCTCCCAATGGAATTGTAGCAAATACTTCAGCTGTTTCCCTTATAATTATTCCAACAGTATATGACATGACTGGTTCAATAAATAAATAACATGTTTACTTTTCAACTCTTTTTACACGTCTGTTGTGATTTGTAACGAACATTTTGAATTTTTGTGAGACAAATTGAAGTTAAAGTAGTAAAAAAAATTAAAGTAGTATTGAAGTAGTGATAACATTTTAAGTAGATTTAAGATAGTAAGATTTTAGCTGTGTGTGAACAAAGTAAATTTGCACTCGTACTTTTTTTCGGTTGAAAAAATGTTAATTTCTTTTTTACATTTGACACTGTTAATAACCATAATTTTAGTAAATCGAGCCATGCCAAATATAATAATTATTTATAATAATAACAGCATAAGTGTGTTTTTGTAAAGATTATAATATTACAAAAATAAATTAATAGCTTTTAACACTAGACACCTTGATAAATGTTATTAAATCAAGGTACGTTCATATTACAATTTCAAGAGAATATTTATTTCATGTAACTGTAATAAATAACATAAAGTAAATTAAGTTTAAAGTGCATTAAGTACTTACTATGTGATCTTATTTAGCACAAACAGGTAGTTGAAATTATGATTTCATTCTTATAATATTACATGCAAACTTAACCTAAGTTTAGAAAACTAAATTATATTGAGTATGTACCGCAGTATGTATTTACTTTATAAATGCTTTGGTAATAAAGTTTAACCTACTTAGTACCAACTATATACTTATGTTAAAGCGCATAGTGCCAAATAAATATTGAAATAAATAGTTGTATGAATTTAAAACGTGTTATTATTTAAATTACCATTAGACATATGTACAATTTTCACAATCATTGTAAAAAGTGACACATACCAAGAGAGAAAAGAATTATAACGGCGATCGTTAAAATAACGCAGAGGTATCGACCGGCGATGGGGAAGTGAAATAGCTTCGCGTGTAGTTGAAGTGTGGAGGAGTACATCAGGATCGTTGTGATGTCCTCCTGTGACGTGTCCTGGTGTAGGAACGGACGGACGCATAATTCGTGGCCCACCGACTGTGTCTTGCGACATTCCTTGGTTAAACGTGCCGCCTGTAAAAATATAAACATATATTGATCCTGGTAATATATAGGATGACTTGTTAAACATCAGCAATATTTTCAGGGGTTACTTAGTAGTCGTTTCTAATTGTAAATCAATTAAAAAAATAGGTGCTTAATATTTGACCTGATTATCTAGAGAAAAACAAAACTGATATACACTAAACATCACGTACGCAAAAACGAACTGTAATAATAAGGAAAGCAATGAATCGCACCCTGCCGCGCAGTCCCGCACCTCGACCCGCGCCCCGCTTCCTTTTGTTCGAGTGGCATTACGACAATAAGCAGTTACGTAGTGATTAACCTTGAAAAGCGTCCCTTCAATGTTGTTCATTGAACCTAGATGTGTTTTTTTATGTTTAAAAGCATCATTCCCATACTTTCAAAAGTTTGAGAACAAACATTAACTAAGGTTCTCTTTTTTGTTTTCATATTATTATTTTATATGTTAAATGTGACCATGAAGTACCAAAGGATTGAAGGGCGTTCAACTTTAAACAGTCACCTGGTATATAAGTATTAAAAAAAAAAATGTTTTATTTATTTTAAAAATAGCAAATGTTGTCGCAGTGATGTAAGATTTTGTGTCACTGTATCGCGCGAGCAGCGTACTCAAGGGCTCCACGCCGAGGGAACGGACCTAGGCTTGAGCTGCTGCCGAGGGGGGCCTAGTCTGGTGAATTTTGAAAGATTATTCATTGGCGCTCCACTCCTATTGGTGTTAACGTAATAATACATAAATTAAAGCCTTCAAATCTGACTAGTAGTTTCTGAGATTAGCGCGTTCAACCAAACAAACAAACAAACTCTTCAGCTTTATATATTAGTACTAGCTGTTACCTGCGGCTCCGCACGCATTTATTAACCATGTATTAAATAAATGTAAAATTGTGAGTGGGTGTGTACATTACAGAAACGCTTTTACAAAAACATTTGTAACTACCTGTGCTTTTCCGTTAATGCCCATTTTTCGCAGCCGTATGTCACGCATGGGAGAACGCAAATATTAAAAGTCTTTCTTTTGATATTCATGCTTAGATTTTTGTTCTTGATTATTTCTTTTAGGATTAATAAAATAAATTGTAACTAACATATAAATAAACTAGCCTCTGCGCGCGAGGAATAATTACTTAAGGCTTACGTTAACACGCGGCGGAAGCTCTCAAGAGGAAAAAACCCTGATTTTAAAACATTCTTCATTGGTGCTCCGCTCCTATTAGTCTTAGCGTGATGATATATAACCTATAACCTACCTCGATATAAAAGCTATCTAACACTGACAGAGTTTTTCAAATTGGACCAGTCGTTCTTGACATTACCCCTACAACGTCACAAACTTTACCTCTTCATAATATTATAGTATAGATTTCAAGTATCTATTGTTTGTCGGGACTTGTCGCCGAAGCGACTCAATTAATTTTGATGCGATTTTTATCAACAGATAGAGAATTTCTCTATAATATTCTATCGATTACATATGATTATTCGTCAAGATTGAGGTCAAGTGACAATGACAAAATTAGAATAAAATAATAAAAGATAGGGGAAATTAATCTAGATTACAAAGTCTTAGTCACCAATAAGTACAGTAAAAATATACAATAAGATTTTATAGTCAAATTAATAAATTTAGTAAAACGTAGCATCTGGTCTAACTTGTTTGTGCTTGTGGCTCGCTAATTAACTTTCAAGCACTTAGACGGGTGTTAATTGGATTCGTCTTTAAATAACACGTCATACAAACAAACAGAACTACTTACACCGAGACTATTTTAATCATATACATCTAATCCTATCATGCGGATTTATTAAAATATTAACGATAGCATTGCAGTACTCAAGGACGATTTTAGTAGGCATAATACCCACCCCGCTAGTTATCTGCCCGTAAAAGCCCCGTGAAAGTCGGTCCAACCAATTAGGAGATAGTAGGATATTGCGGACGAAGTCTTGAGTAACAAAATAAAATAGTCTAAGTTACTTCTTATAAGGTGAGTTATCTGCTAGTGAAAGCCCCGTGAAAACCAGTTCAAGCATTACGGATATTCCACTGCGGCGGAAGGCGAATAAAAAACCTTAATTACTTTTTATGAGCTCCCTCTAAATGGATCACAATATTTCCAAGCGTCAATTTTCGTCCGAAAGTATTGTGTAGAGACGAAAGTAGGACATTGTGAATTATAACGGTAATAGGGTGATGTCCTATTAAGGTAGGACACGATAATCGATAAACTACCATACATCAGGTGGTACAACCGTAATAGCAGCGTAAAGCGTGTCAGATTCCAATCAACGTATCCAGTATTTGTAATTGTACCAGTAATTGGGGTGGTAAGATATCTATACCCATATTTGATTGAAGAAGGCGTTACTTTGCGGAAATCCATCATTAAATATTATAGTGAACGTTCCTTTTCACTTCCGCCTGGAATAGATTGGCCCCTTCCACATCTCACAACAAAAAAACTTCAGATTTTTTTGCGCGACATGTACCTCATTATGTTAAAAATTAGTAATGGAAAGAGCGAAATATTAGTAATTGAATCAACAAATAATAATTAGAAACGCGTCCATGTAACTGTAAAATATAATTAATTAAAATATGTAACAAATTAACGTGTATTGAATGAGTGGAGATGGGTGAATCTTTGCAAAAAAAAAGTCTATATCTAAATCGATCCGAATCGTGTTCTTTGGAATAGATCCATAAAAAAATCGAGGTCTAGAGGATCGATTATTCAATACTTCATCGCTTACATTTTTTGATGTGAAACATCTATAGGCGAGGGTAAACCTTATTGTTAGCGTGGCGAGACGTGGCGACGCGATTCCATGCGCAAGCGACTGTGCGCAATCTTTCTTCCCACACTGAGCTCGCATACCTATAGTGTAATTTGAGAATCGTTCGATTCGAAAAATTAATATAAAAAGTAAAATTCCCGTTAAAATAGGTCCAGCCGTTTTGGAGAATACCCGGAACAAACAAAAATAACAGACAAAATATAACAATATAGACAAAGTATAAAAAAAAAAATTATTTGGTCATTGGAGCCATATCAATTCATCAACAAGTTATTTTAATTGTACATACAAAAACTTTATTTTTATAATACGTAATAGAGGACAATTAATAAATTGGAAATAAAAGTAGTATAAACTTTTTGAATAGGAAAACATAATAAATTTTGAAAATGTTTGCGATAAAAAAATTAACAAGTTACCATGGCAACGTATATAATACTAACGCTAACGAAATCTCCAAAAGGAAAAACCTGCCTGATATTGAAACATTCTTCATTGGTGCTCTGCTTCTATAGGACTTAACGTGATGATATATAGCCTTCCTCGATAAATGAGCTATTTAAAACGGAAGGATTTTCTCAAATCGGACTGGTAGTTCCTGAGATCATAGCGTTCAACCAAACAAACAAACTCTTCAGCTTTATATATTAGTATAGATGAATAGGAGTTTAAATGCAGTCACCATCACTGTAATCAGCCGGGAAAGATTGTAACAAATGAATGTCTGTATTTTTGTATTATACACCGGGACTTTTTATTATACTTGGACTACTATTAAATTGAGCGCCTCATGGAATTATAATAGCAAAACCCAGCGCGGAATGAATTGCGCATGTAACTATACTAATGTTTTGACTGATGTGTTTTTAATGATTTTTTTTTATTGATGAATATCAATTTGAATACTTATTATCCTATTATATATATTATTCCGAAAACACAAATTCATAAAAATTTGTACAACCGTTCTTGAGTTATAAATGGAGTAACTAACACGACTTTGTTTTATATATATATATATATACATATTAATGCCTCAATATGTTTTAAATTACGAATTAAATGCTTGTTTCGTCAGTCTCGAACAGATGGCATTTTAAACTAGTTTGTTGAGAGAAAACATAGATGGCGTTACTGTACGATTCACAACCAATCTATCGGCGATACTTTTTGTGATATAAATAAAATACTCGAATATGATTCAGAAGCCAATTCTTTTATTCCGTGTTATATGTTACATTTTTATAACATACTAGCTGGCCCGGCAGACGTCGTCCCGCCCTGATTAAAAAAAATCCTTGACAAATTACCAAAACGTTCCTCATGAATCACTTTATCCACTGGTGAAAACCGCTTGAAAATCCGTTCAGTAGTTTTTGAGTTTATCGCGAACAGACAGACAGACAGACGCGATAGGGGACTTTGTTTTATACTATATAATGATTTATTACTACGACAACCTAATGTGCCAGCTCGTGGCAACACCAAAACGATTATACAGTTACGTTTTAATTTTCAATTTCTTTTTCAATAACTGAGCCAAAGCAACGCGTGGCCGGATCAAAATCAAAAACACTTTATTCAATTTAGGCCCTAAGAAGGCAATTATGAACGTTAAAACTACCACATAGATCAGCTAGTGTGCTATTATCATATATATTAATCATAAATAATTTTATCTACTGTTGAAAATCCGTTCTGTAGTTTTTGAGTTTATCGTGAACAGACAGACAGATAGACGTGGCGAGGACTTTGTTTTACACTATGAAATGTTTTTTTTTCTCGAACTGACTATGCTATTGACCTGGCTAGGTCTTTACAGCTTCACCAGACTACATATGAAATGATATGTAGTGATGAACTGTACCCGTCCATTCGTCCGTGTGAAATTGATAAAAAATATGTTGTACTGGATTCCAAAAATATTATTCCGTCCATTATTAACGCGGCACAAGCAGCACGCAACATCAACGACATTTACGGAGCTAACACTACAAACCAGCGCACACCTGTTATTTTGTTTGCTCGCTTCCGTTCTGGGAAATTCGACCTGAAAAATGAACCTCGCGGTCGTCCGAAGACTTTGGGTCGACAATGACGAATTAAAGGCGATTGTGGAAGCTGATGATACACAATCTACGGCTGGATTAGCAGCAGCTTTGGACGTTAGCGTCAAAACAATATGGGTCCATTTGCGTCAAATTGGCAAGGTAAAAAAGCTTGACAAATGGGTGCCCCACGAACTCAATGATCGCCAGCGCGAAGTACGCGTCGAGACGTGCCTTGCACTGCTCAACAGACACACAAATGAAGGAATTTTGAACCGCATTGTTACTTGCGATGAAAAATGGATTCTGTTTGATAACCGCAAGCGCTCAGCAAGTTGGTTGGATCCTGGTTCAGCACCTAAACAATGCCCTAAACGAAAACTTACCCCTAGAAAAGTGATGGTCACTGTTTGGTGGTCTAGCGCCGGTGTGATTCATCACAGCTTCTTACCAAACGGGGTGAGCATTACTGCAGATGTGTACTGTGAAGAACTGAACACAATGATGGAGAAGCTGGCACATCTCCAACCAGCATTGGTCAATCGCTCGTCTCCGCTGCTCCTGCACGACAACGCGCGACCTCATACTGCACAGAAGACGGTCTCCAAGTTGCAAGAACTGGGGTTGGAAGTTCTCCGTCATCCGCCCTACTCACCAGACCTTGCGCCTACAGACTACTACTTTTTCCAAAATTTGGATAACTCCTTGGCGGGAAAAAAATTCAATACCCGAGAGGCAGTAAAAATCCCTTTGAAGAATTTACCTCCCGTCCAACTGATTTCTTTAAAAGGGCATCAATAAGCTGCCACTGCGTTGGCAAAGATGCATTGATTGCGTGGGTGATTACTTCGATTAATACAAATAAAAAATACATGAAAAAAATTCGTTACATTTTTTTCATACAAAACGGCAATTTGATAGATAAAAACCTAATATAACTTAAAATTTTCATTACTTCTTTATAATGGATCCGCCATCTAACGTTTTTTTTTTCAACTAGTGCTTATTTCGTGAATGGTAACACTTAGTTCATGTCTGATTTGACAGATAATTAGTTTTATCCTTCCGCTGAACGAATATGGTTGTGTATACTTTTGAACAACGCTGGGAAATATTGCGACATTATTTTGAAAATCATGGTAATGTTGCAGAATGTGTGCGAAAATTACGTACGGATTTTGGAAGAAGAGAAGCACCGTCAGCTCCGTATGTTCGTTACCTTGTGAAAAAAGTGAAAGAAACTGGCATCCCCATCGATAAACCAAATCGTGAAAAGCCAATAACAGTGCGTACACATGAGAATATTGCTGCTGTGGCAGAAAGTGTGCGTGAAGCGCCATCAACATCAATTCACCGTCGTTCTCAACAATTGAACATTTCGGAGACATCATTGAGACGAATTTTGCATAAAGACCTTGGTATGACGCCATACAAAGTACAATTGGTTCAGAAGTTGAAGCCAACTGACCATCCGATGCGTTTTCGCTTCGCTGAGTGGGCCTGCGATCGACTTACAGAAGATACCGATTTTGCCAAAAAAATCATCTTTTCAGATGAAGCTCATTTTGATCGCCAAGATCAATGTAAACAAGCAAAATTGTCGCATTTGGGGCACAGAAAACCCGCACGCATTCATTGGAAAGCCGATACACCCGAAACGAGTCACTGTTTGGTGCGGATTTTGGTCCAGAGGCATAATTGGGCCATTTTTCTTCGAAAATGAGCAAGGAGTGGCCGTTACAGTCAATGGCGATCGTTATCGGGCTATGTTGAACGAATTTTTGTTCACAAAAACTTCTTGGCAACATTTGGTTTCAACAGGACGGCGCTACGTGCCACACAGCTGAAGCTACACTCGATGTTTTGCGCCCTGTTTTTGAAGATCGCATTATCAGCCGCAGAGCTGATGTCGTTTGGCCACCTCGGAGCTGCGATTTGACATCGTTGGACTATTATCTGTGGGGTGCCGTCAAAGATAAGTGTTACGCCGACAAGCCAGAGACAATTGACGATTTAAAGGACAATATTCGTTAAGCCATGGGTGGAATATAGCTGCACACAATCGATAATGTGCTTAAAAATTGGACCGATCGTTTAGGCTACTGCATGCCCAGCCGAGGCAGCCATTTGAATTAAATTATTTTCCATTATTAACCGGAAGGATTGTACTTTCAAATAAAAAAAGAATTTTGAGAAAATATCCCATCATATTCGACACACCGTTAGTATTCACATATATAATCAACACGTTACATGTTACACAAGATAATAATACTTGTCGTACTTACAAGGGTTTTTGAAAGAGCATTTCTGTAATGTACACACCTACTCACAATTTTACATTTCTTTAATACAATTAAAAAAAAACTCGAGCGGAGTCGCGGGTAACAGCTAGTTAATATTATAAAGTTAGAGGGTTTGTGTGTTTAGTTGAACGCGCTAATGTCAAGTACTACTGATCTAATTTAAAAATTATTTCAGTGTTAGATAAGTTATTTACCGAGGAAGGCTATAGACTATATATCATCACGCTAAGACCAATAGGAGCGGAGCACCAATGAAGAATGTTTCAAAATCGGGACGTCTTTTTTTCCTTTTGAGAGCTTCCACTGCGTGTTAGCGTTATCCCAAAGTAACTATTCCACGCTAGAAGAAGCTATTATTATTATAAAATTAACCTACAGTTTGAACAGTTAATTTTAAAGGACATGTAAAGTATGAAACGTAAGTCATGTTATAAATATTGAATGTAGGATGATGGAAAAAGGTAATTGGAACGTAAATGTCAATGGGAAGACAATAGAATAGCACAATGAGAGTAAAAGAGTAAATAGATAAGGAATGAAATAGCGCGAAAGAGACAGTTTAAGTAACACTGTGATTAGAGTAAGGGAGACGAAAAAAATAAAGAAAAAGGAAGGATGGGGAAACGTCTTTTTCATTTACATGAATTGGTATATGTTGTGTGTTATTGAAGCCGTAGTGCGTGTAATGTTTAATTTAATGTATTTCTAATGCATTTTATGTACAAAAATAGCTTTATGCACTTTTCCTCCATATAGAGTTTAACTATGCCCAATTTTACGTTCATCCATTCACGCATTGCGCTTAAAAAGGGGTACAAAGTATTCGCTTCACGTATTAATATATAAATAGTAATATATACCTACTAGCGGGCGCCCAGTGGTCGACATTCGATCATAGTTCATTGATTTTTTAAAGTTTGAACTTTATTAGGGTTCTTTTGTCAACTTACTTCTATAATCAAAGGTTTTCATCGTGGCTATTCGGTTATTTGCTACTTTTTTTTAAATTATATAAACATGAAAAAAATGTATGTCTAAATGAAATAATAATTATAAATTTGAAACAAAAAACAGGCGGTTACATAAGGTGGTACAACTCTCAAATTTTAAGTAAATATTTTGTAAGTAAATAATTTACGAAAATAACTCACTCAACTCAGGATACAATTCTCAATTAATTTTACACGACACCATGAGTGGTGGCATTTCTTAGTGATATTGAATTAAATGAAGTCTGTACATTATGAGGAATAGTTATATGCCCAGTAACATCGCTTGGAAAAGTAATGGATACACAATAGAATCAAATGATGAATCT
>MU160892.1:2323-26448 GCA_015888305.1 Antheraea pernyi | reverse complement strand
TTTGAAAAAGAAAAAAGTGCCTGGGAAGTACCTACAACTTATTCGTGGTATGTATGGTCAAGCCAAAACACATGTTAGGTCCGAAGCTGGAGTTACCGATGATTTCAATGTGGCTGTAGGTTTGCACCAGGGTTCAGCTTTGAGCCCTTATTTATTTCTTCTTGTTATGGATGCATTAACATCAGACATACAGAAGGATACCTTGGTGTATGCTGTTTGCTTATGATATTGTTCTTATCGGAGATGCTGTCGAGGTCCAGAGCAGGCTGGAAAAATGGCGAGAAAAACTGGAGAATGTTGGTTTGAAAATTAGTAGAACAAAAACTGAACATTTGTTTTGCGACTTTGGTGGTACGTCTAGTTTTTCTCCTATAGCCTGAAATGGTGTATCCTTACCAGCCTGCTCTATTATTTTCGGTATCTCGGTTCATTGATACAAAGCGACGGTGGCATTGATAAGGACGTGAGGAATAGAATAAATGCAGGATGGATGAAATGGCGAAATGTGTCTGGGGTAGCTTATGACCCACGAATGCCTTTGAAACTCAAGGGGAAGGTTTATAAAGCTATGATAAGACCAGTCATGCTATATGCATCTGAGTACTGGGCTACGAAAGAGGCGGATGAGAGAAAATTACATGTGGCAGAGATGCGACTGTTAAGGTGGATGTGTGGTGTGACCAGAATGGATAAAATTAAGAATGAGTATATCAGAGGAAGTTTGAAAATAGCACCAGTGACAGAGAAGTTGAGGAGTAATAGGTTAGAATTATATGGGCATGTCATGGTAGAACAAAAACTGAACATTTGTTTTGCGACTTTGGTGGTACGTCTAGTTTTTCTCCTATAGCCTGAAATGGTGTATCCTTACCAGCCTGCTCTATTATTTTCGGTATCTCGGTTCATTGATACAAAGCGACGGTGGCATTGATAAGGACGTGAGGAATAGAATAAATGCAGGATGGATGAAATGGCGAAAAAAACTAGACGTACCACCAAAGTCGCAAAACAAATGTTCAGTTTTTGTTCTACTAATTTTCAAACCAGCATTCTCCAGTTTTTCTCGCCATTTTTCCAGCCTGCTCTGGACCTCGACAGCATCTCCGATAAGAACAATATCATAAGCAAACAGCATACACCAAGGTATCCTTCTGTATGTCTGATGTTAATGCATCCATAACAAGAAGAAATAAATAAGGGCTCAAAGCTGAACCCTGGTGCAAACCTACAGCCACATTGAAATCATCGGTAACTCCAGCTTCGGACCTAACATGTGTTTTGGCTTGACCATACATACCACGAATAAGTTGTAGTTTCGTTTGTTTGTTTTATTCTATTCAAAAAATTAGAAATATTTCTTTCGTTGTTTCATTTAATAGGTATGCAATTTTATAGAAAATGTTCATCGTTTTGCATGTTCATCGCATGAATGAATCAGAATAATTAACTAAATGTCTCCATGGTCCTGTAGTAAAATGAGTAGTCTGGTGAAGCTGTTAAGACATTGCTAGGTCAATAGCGTAGTCAGTTCGAAAAAAAAGTCTTGTAGTAAAACCCAACGAAGTTGCTATAATTTTTTTTTACAAAAAATATAAACCGTCTTCTCTGTGAAAAATAATAAGGCACTAAAAAGCGAAAAATAACTTAATTAACCAAATTAAATAAAAATTATTAAATTAACCAAATTACATAAAAATATTGATATTTGCGCTACCTAATAATATATTTGAAGTCAATGCCAACCTAACAATCTACATACAAAGTTTTGGTCCATTTTCGTGTCCCATGATGTATATACATATTTTATTATCTCCAACAAATTTGAAATGTTGGTTGCCATCGATTTCAAATATAATTATTAGGTAGCGCAAATATCAATATTTTTTATTTAATTTGGTTTATTTAATAATTCAGTTATTTTTCGCTTTTTAGTGCCTTATTAGTTTTTCACATCGAAGACGATTTATTTTTTTTTGTAAAAAAAATTTTTTTTTCATTTTTAGTGTGCATAAATATATCTGGTTTCTAATGGGTTTAATAAATCGGTTCCAATTTCATGAAAATACGTAGAGACGAAGTGGGTGAAAATCAAATAAACGATTTTTGAGGGGTTGCATATTTATATGGGACCACATCTGAATGTAACCAATTCAAATAAAAAAAGAATCATTAAATTCGGTTCATAATTGACGGAGATATCGAATAACATACATAAAAAAAATACATACAACAGAACGTAGTAAATTCCTCCTTTTTCAAAGTCGGTTAAAAATGCTATGTGAAGTCGATGTATAAATAATAAAAATTTCAAAAAAATATTTTTATTATATTTTGTTAAGAACTTAGTTTAATTCTTAAAAAAGAATCCGAACAGCTCAGGATATAATAATAAATATATGACTAGAGTCTAACTTACCGATCAAAAGTAGAGTCTCCGCTAGACCGTAAATATACATTGTTCCGTAGCAGTGCGCTCTGAACTGCACACCTATACGAACTGTGGCAAATGTTTAACTGAAGCGACGGTACCTCAAGCGAGATCTATTCGACTGTTAGGAGGTTGACAGCGGTATGTAACTAACTAGTTATCGTCGTAGTCACATCCTCAAACTTCAATACTACCATAAAATAATTTGTATATCTGTTATGAATTAAATGCTTAAAAAACCAATTCATTACATACATATAGTCGTTCTTGCTGCTGTTAGTTAAGATTCAAGCGCAAAGTTTATTCATCAACCTACTGAATATAATGTTAACACTGATTTGTCAGATGATGTACAGCTTAAATTGTTGTATCTACAAGCATACAATTGTGCTCAGGAGTACCTTAATCCGCACACTGCGGAAGCATTTTCGAACAGTCTCAGAGCCAGTGAGTGCCAGAACTTCGTTATTTTTTATTGATATCTATTATTTTGCTATTTTTTGCAAATAACACATATGATTATGTCTTTCATGATGATGCTTTGTCAAAACAGAATTACAGTTATTTTATAAACTTCACAAACAATGGTAGTAAAACGTGTACTTGTGGTATAATATATTTACTGAGTAACCGAACGATACGCAATGGAGGGCTGCAAAAGACATAACTCACTATCTCACTTCAATCTACTTGGATATATATTCGCGTGAGGCAATCCTCGCGCTAGCGCCTATAACTACCCTATATGTTTTTCTGGCGAGGCGTTAGAACATTCGAAATTGTCTGGCTACTGAGGAAACATCTTCTAAAAGCCTGTCCAGATGAGGCGTTTTACTCGTGATGAGTCGACTCACGTGTAGACACTCGCGCGTACTCAAGATACTAGAGCTACTACATACTCGTATATCTCGTCCAGATGGTACGATGCGTACATATATTTGTATGTAATATGAATTATATCATCCTTTTGGTCAATATGGCGGCCATATTATGCGTTTGCGTCTACATAACTCAGTAATTATAGCAACGTGTAAGAATAACACAATTATATCGACAATATGGGCATGTTATATCTATATTATAAAAAAATTAACACATATTGTTCGATAATGTATACTTTTAAATTTTCATTATTTATATAGTAGGTTGAAGTTCCAGGTATGTTGCTGATGATAAATCCCATCCCATTCGATATACTATTAGTATTCATATATCTAATGTACACGTTACATGTTACAGTAGATGTCGTGCGTGTCGTAGTTACAAATGTTTTTGAAAAAGCATTTCTGTAATGTACACACCCACTCACAATTTTACATTTGTTTAATACATTTTAAAAAAGGGCATGCGGAGCCGCGGGTAACAGCTAGTTAGTTAATATTTATATAATTTTACAGTCATATTGTCCTACAAGTCGCGTGGTACGTTATCCCGGCCCTACGCTCAAAAGTAGTAGTACAGATCCTTGATGTAAAAATAATTACTATCAAGCTGAATCTTCGTGAAAATTCTCGATCGTGGTAGCTGACAAGGATAAAATATGTCGACTTGATGATTCTCAAAAATTGCGAACAGTTTGAATGTTATGATTATACAGATATGGTTGTAAATATTTTTGAGTATTTCGTTAATACTACGAAATATAGGACTCCCTCCGACTCCCTTAACGTGTGCGTGAAGCGAAGTTATTTATGGATGGTCTGATAGTACATGCCAAATATTAAATCTTAACGTCAGTAAAATAATTTCGATATTGCCAATAAACGTTCCGACGCTTAGTGGCAGCGTGTTCGTACATAACATTGATGTTTCACATCTGCCAGGCTAATTAATTTAAGCACAAGTTAAAAAAATGTACTTAAACATAAATGAAATGTATGCCAAGCTTGGAGATCAGTTATCTTGTTCACTCACCATATGCCATATTTTTACAGGGATTAATTACAACCCTGCTTTCTTTCGTAAAGGAAAAAAGAGAAATTTCAGTATTATAAAGAAAAAAAATCAAAAGGCTTTTATTCAACTCCTAGGAATTGAAAATATGTATAGCATTAACAACATCGAATGAGGTAGTTCAAATTATTGAAGAGTATGTATGCAGAGTGTATTCATTAAAAACAAAAAATGATATCAACAAAGGACGGTATGAGTAAAAAATGTCAATTCTTGTCGGACTAGTGATACCTGTTTTCTTGTAGGACATCGTTTGATTTGGGCAGAGAACACACTATTATGTAATATTTTTGTCCTACAATTAGTAATAAAACAACTGGTCTTGTGGTATTAACAATTTCTGAGTGTAGGACCGGTATAATGTACCACGCGATTTGTAGGACAATATGACTGTAAAATTATATAAATATTAACTAATTAAAAAAATATATCAGCTGGTTAGTAATCATTTTTGATAACCTCATTATCGATACGCGTTGGAAGGAGGGATGATCAAACCATACATTTTGTGGGACAAATATTTTTTCAAATAATATAGATAATTATCATGAGATTTAACAAAAAAAACCCAGGTAAGTAATACATTTTTGAGAATCTTCAAATTGACATATTTTATCCTTGCTACTACTAAACACGCCCATTCCGTTCTGCAACTCGACCTGTGCGGCATTTCGACGAGAAGCAGTTACCTAATGATTAACCTCGAAAAGCGCCCCTTTGAAAATTGTTCATTGAACCTAGGCGTGATTTTTTTACCTTTAAAAGTATCGTTCTCATACTTTAAAAAGTTTTAGAACAAACTTTAACTAAGGTTCTCTTTGTTGTTTATTAGTATCTGTTAAATAAAATGTTTATATTATTATTTTATATGTTAAATGTGCCCATAAAGTCCTATTAAAGTCCATAAAGTCCCATAATATCCTAGAATACTGCGAGGATTAAACCTTTCACGTTGTATAGTGGCAACACTTTTTTGATGTATGACAATCGTCTGTGTATTCTGTCAGATGCAAATAAACGTAATTAATAGATTCAGGTGTATTGATTAATTACATACCTAGATACAAACACATACCATGACGGTGTAGGGATTTCTCTAGGACCCGAATGATTAGCAAACCACCCGTAAGTAGTAGTGGTGGTTTGGTAGGTGGTAGAGCCACGCTGAAACTATTACTGGTTTCAGCATGAATGGGTCGGCTCGCCCGGGGTATTACCACCCGACCCACAAAAACACCGACGTGAAATAACAGTGCTTGCATTGTTGCGTTTCGTTGGGCCAGTGAGAGTGCCGGATACCCACCTCGCCCCTCTCTCAAACACATGCTGGCAACGTACTTGCGACTCCCCTGTTGTTGTTAGTGTCTATGGACGGTGGTGATCACTTAACATCAGTTGAAAATTTGTAAATGCCTTCAAATGAAAACACCCAACCAGGCACCTTTCCTAATAGAACCTTGCATAACACACCTGTTTCAGAATTATACTGACTACTGTATATAAAATTTAGTTCTCATCGTTTTTTTAACCCTTTGAGTTCCTAGAACTATAACGGTGTTATTACAAAAAAGTTAAATACGTATTGAATACTTGCTTTAAAAAGGTTCCGGATTAAATGCACCGCGGTCGCTGAATATTCGCCTTCTTGTTCTTTTGTCTCGCTTTGGTTACGTTAGGTTAGATTTGCGAAAACGGATAACGCGAACTTGCCTCGGGCGAGCGCGGTGCATTTAATTTCAATTTTATTACGTAACACCGCGCCAAGTGACACGTTTATTGAAATAACTTAATAAAAACACATTCAGAATATGGCAGCAAATATATTTTTTAACATCATGTTTAGAATGCTATATGAATAGATGTATTGTTACTATTAATAGCTAACTTATCTTTGACAAGCAAAGTATCTTACATCCATAATAAATTCATTGTATTCAACATGTTCTAAAAAATACACTATTAACATTACAAAGCCAGTTTTCACAAATTTTCACGCCAGCCATCAAAACCACATGCCATTCTATTACAGAAGTATAGAAATATGTTGTATATAAAATCTTGTGGTTCTCAAAGGTTGTAGTCCGGTGAAGCTGTTAAGATCTTGCTAGGTAAATAGCATAGTCAGTTGGAAAAAAAAAAGTTCTCAAAGGTGCACTTTTCCCAGCAAACATGTGACACCATGTTGCCTTTAAAGGTGCGATATGCACTAATAAACGCAACGTTTACCGCCAGGTAGCCCGCATGCTATGTGGAAGAACATAAAGATATATAAAAAAACTGGCTTATAAAGCAAATAAATTCGCAGTCGAAACCGTTGCCTAGCTCTTAGACAAATAGTCACAGGCAAGTGACAGTTGACACATCTTGCTCATATCTTTTTAATATTTATATTTTCCTTTAATACAATGGAGTGTGAAAAAGTTTTAATACAAGTTGAAAATAGTTATGATGTCATATTTAATTATTTATCATTATTTATTTTATGAATATATTTTATCGTTTAAATTACAATTTAACTCTATCAACTTGATATTTTATAATGTAAACTATACTGACTATATACCTAGTAAATACCTACAAAAAAGGTATAGGAACTTCGTTCCAACTGGAGGTCCATAGACCTCTCAAGCTTTTTTTACATTACCGCCAATATACGTAGGTTAGTTTTTATTTTAATTGAACCCGGTAGATGATGCTACGAACGGGTTGTAGGCTTATTTTAAAAGATTTCTCACATACCATCTGGGTATATACCCAAACATATGTTTGAGTGAGTCCCTTGATAGTTTTGATTTACAATGGGAAACGGTAGGTGTGGCTGTAATCGGGTTTACGGTTTATTAAAAGTTTTCGCGTTTAAAAATACAATTGAAACCGGTGACAATCGACTTGATGCAGACGAAGTTGCACGGGTCAGCTAGTTAAAAATAAATGTCATAGCTTTACACTTTTATCTAAAACGACTAATGCCACTGTAAACATACTAAATAACTTGTATATTTAACTAACCTTCATTAAGCCATGCCTCATCCAAATAATAAATTTTCTTCCCCTCGTTCCTTAACTTTGAAATAGTTTTTAAATGTTGTATTTTCCACAATACAATAGGTATCTTCCGGATCAATCATTGCACTTTTGCGAGAACGTTTGATGTATTAAAATTGCAATTTGAACAAAAACGAAAGAAAGTTGTCCTTTTAAAATTAGGTCACATATCATTACCATTTACTGCTTCCAAAACCTTATCGATAGTAGGCAGTTCATCATTAAACAAAACATGTGTACTTTTCGACGTATTGCACCCATATCAAAGTCATACATACTTTCAACTATAGAGTGCCTTGGTAAGCATTGTAGAGATGGTTGTAGACAGCCCAGTTCTCTTTTATATGTATCTGTTTTTTTAAATCTGTATACGTAAGTTCGCGATATACCTGTTATATCACCAGTTTTACTTATATCATTTATATAAGTAAAACTGGTGATATAACAGGTACACCGTGGACTGGATAATCCTGTTGCGGTAATTTATTTCTACCCGTAACGCTAACAGAAACCTACCGTGGATTAGTTCATGAGTTTTCAATCGAAGGAAACTAAACAAACATCAAAGTAACTATGCAAAGCGTTACGCAAAATTTTACCTTGAACTCCACCTTCCCTTTTCATCATATTGTCACATTTTTTGCAACCGCCTTATCAATATTGAGTTCGAATATTATATCGTAGTATACACGTACTAATATATATGTAAAACTGTAGACATATCTATATAAATGTTGAAATTTTCCAAAAAACCATGGATATGTGTTCTCTCATTCCTTCTAAAACCCCATTTTACATAAATTATTTCATGTACAAATTTCGTATACTTTATTTATATAAGTATAGAGCGTAGATAATTAATACACCAAAACAAAAACACGTACAAACTTTATTATAATAAGTTGAATTATAATACAAAAAAGTTGAATTATAATCGTGTGTTAATGGTTGTTTTGGTTTTTTTTTAGGTAAGCAAGAAGTAACTTGAAAAAGTTGAATTATAATCGTGTGTTAATGGTTGTTTTGGTTTTTTTTAGGTAAGCAAGAAGTAACTTGAGTGAAGATTAACCGCCTGTCAGTCAAGGAAGCGATATATTATAGTAACCACTAAGATAAGTAAAATATTTAACTTTAATTTGGAATGTGGCAAGTTATCGAATTAAAGTATTTTAGTATATTACCTACTACTTTATGTTAATGAATCTAACAAATATAACAAAAAAAACATCTCATTGCAGTGTGTCGCGTCATGGATGAGGACATAACTTTTTACGATTTTTCTGCTTCTTGGTATCTTGGTTGTGATTCGGTTATAAAATTGAGTCAGGACGCTGGCTGCAGATTATCACTTCTTCACTGTTCTCCATCTATATATGAGATTAGGTGTACTGAATTTCTTTTTTTTTCCTCGAACTGACTACGCTATTGACCTGGCAGGGTCTTCACAGCTTCACCGGACTACTAAGGTTGGCGTTTAAGGCACTTAACCGATTTGGTTTTTAGGTAACATACACAAGGGCGCACGCGCACCTCGGCTTGAGCTGTTACCTGGAAAAAGTCGCGTCTGACCTAGCTAACTATTCTAAGCTATTCATACATAAATATATTTGTGAACCATACAGTCGAAATTGCATGATTCACAAATTAATATGTGTATATCGGAATGAAACGAACTAAGACTATCCGATTCAGTTCGATGAGGGACAAAAAACAAAACCCTCCCACCATGTGTATGCACCTGTGTGAGAGAGATGATCTCATATGTGTGTTCAAGTGATGTAGGTGAGTCACTGTATCGCGATAATAATACCTCGAGGGCTCCGCGCGGGGGCGACCTAGGCTCGAGATATTACTGAGAACCGCGATGTGTGCGGGAGCGAAAGAGGTGCACTGAAGTTTTCTTACTAACATTCGCTAGGAAAAATTATGTGAAAAATCATCTTACTTCATTGCATATTAATGGCAAAAGTGAATATAATGTGTTGGTGTGACAACGCTACTAAAATTATATTATATTAGATAGCAAAGTATTGTTCTACTATATCATACTTATAACTGTGAAGTTCGCGAAGATTAGAGAATTTCTCTATTAGGGAAACACAAAATATGTTTATCCATATGAGTTTAACCTGAGAACCCTCTGCACAAGATCGTACAATACAAGAAGAGGAACCATCATGGCATCAGTGAAAGGAAGACGTCACTGTACGTCTAAAAGTAAAATAATGTCAACCTGTACTAAACGCAAATGAACCTTTTGTGGCAGCAAAAATGACGTTTGCCATGAGTACTTTTTTAAATGATTTTTTTATGACAGATATTTTTTTAGATTGATTATATTATAGTCAAACATCTTATAAGAAAAAACTCTTATTTTCATAAGATCATTATAAGTGTTTTTGTCCCTGAAGCATAAGGATGTCAATGTTCGTTATTTTTTCGTATAGGTCTACTCATTAGGTTTTAAATTATTTGCAATAAACAAATTACCGTAAAAATCTATTTTATTTTCATAGTTTTAAATATGCCTTTTAACATAAATTATAAATATTTTTTAGTTGATGAATTAAAAACACGTATTATAAAAGAGTGCGCCTTTGAAGCGTATGGTTATCTTTAACGTATGCCGCGGTATGGTTATCTTTCTAGGGTTAAGGATGTAATAGACTCTGATGTTTAAATATATTTCAATTACAGGTTTAATAAGAATATTTAGATGGTTGTCTAAAGCATGTTGATCAAATTGGTGGTCGTACAAAGACAAGAAAATATCAATATCTATAAAGTAGCGCGTCAAATTATATCGGCACTTGTGATATTCATACTACTTAAAACTTCAATATTTGATTTGTTTATTAAATTCTTTTGCTTCAATTCTTGGAGTAAATCTTCCATTCGAAATAATTTGCGCTTCAGACGCCTTTGTTTGCATTGTAATCGTTTTATGTTTAATAGACGTTGATGTGAAATACGTTCCAAGCATTCTATACGTGACCTGAGTTTTTTTTTTACGAGGATTATCAATAGTTTATTCTGGTACAAAACTAGCTGTATCTTCTACGTCCATCGATGATTCTTGTATATGTTGGTCAATCTAAAACACACAACGCATAATTTATTTTATTTAGAATAGTTCTATCTTACGTTAAACCATAAACAAACAATTGAAATGGACAAATAATAAACGTCAAGCTTTAAAGATGGAACTGCATTTGGAAATAAGTATCGCCTTTTCTCGCTCGAATCAAAACAAGTTTTCTCAAACTGTTCTGAACATATTGTAGTCCGAGGGCCAGGAAACCGAACATCTTTGCGAACTATATTAATCCATTTTTGTTTCATCTTCTGATCCTTAGGGAAGCTGTAAAATTACGAAATTTGTCACTGAACATATCTCTAAAAATATATAAATAAATATTATATCATTTAAATAAATAACAAATATCACAACAGTTATCAAAAGTATCGGTTAATAATAGAATTAATATTGCTTATAAAATAAAAAATCAATTAGATATAGATACTCGATAGAATCCGAATAGGCACAACACTACAGCGTCTTAGACATACGGCGCGCTGCCATGACAGTTTGGTTTAGTTTAATATTTTATTCCACAAAGAAACTTAATTCAATCAATACTTACACATGAAAAGAGATACACTAGATTTTAGGTTTTTCTTTCTGTAAGGATTTTTACAATTTTTCACTGCACAATTAGACATATTTACTGCGTGTAATAATATTTTAGCGGAGACGTTCACTGACAGAGCTACGCGAACAGACTGATCGTGCTTACGGGAGTCTGGAAGGACATACATGAAAAATTCATGTATGAGTGGTAAGGCAGGCACGACGCTTATGCGACTTCTATTGTAAGTGTAAGCGGTTTCATAATTCTATGCTACTAAAGTTTCCGTTATTTACCAAGCTGGCCTCTTTTTACTTCTTTGACCTTATCAAAGTATACAAATTACATTTTTGACGGCCCATATTAAAAATTCTCAAGGGATCATAGTAAACGGAAAATTAATAATATCTGGTAAGTTATTCAATAAAACAAGCAAGATAAAGATTAATATCGAAAAAGTGAAAGAACCTCACGTTAATTAAAGAGAAAAGTATCGTCATTTAGACACGGTTAAATAACATCGAATTCTCTTTTCTTCGATGTATTTAGGCTATAAACTAACGATTTGAACGATACCCAAGTTAGAAATGTCAACTTGGTAAATAGCGGACAACCTGATGTATACAGTTGGTTACAACTCCAACTTGAATATTGCTTGTAAAAAGAATATGACATATTATAGTCTCAGCACTCGCGTTTCTAACTTATGACTTATAAAGTTACTAGCTTCTGTCCGCGACTTCATCCGCGTGAAGTACTTACCGTTTACATAGCACACGCAGCGAAAGCTCTAAAAAGGAAAACAAAAACTCCGATATTGAAACATTCTTCATTGATACTCCGCTCCTATTGGCCTTAGCGTGATGATATATATATAACAAAATAATAAATCCACATCCAACACAACACAACACAATTTTCGGTAGTAGCCTCTTATTGTAGAAATGAAAGAAACAACATCAGAAACAAATAAAAATTTACACTGTACATTTACCAAAATGTAATAAATTTATGTTTTAAAAAGAAAAACTCTCGCAGTGTTATTACAAAAAAGTTAAATACGTATTAAATACTTGCTTTAAAAAGGTTCCGTACTAAATGCACCGCGCTCGCCCGAGGCAAGTTCGCGTTGTCCTTTTTTCGCAAGTCTAGCCCTTTTTTTACTAGGGGAAATCCTGCATGCGATACACCTCCTACTGCCGGTGGATAGTGAGAGGGTTATGCCGGACTCTCACCGGCTAAAACCCCTAGGCCGCTTGTGCGCCTATGTAGACCAGAGTACGGGCTCACGATTAGCATGCATCGATCCCTTCCTTGGTCGCGCGATGGGTCACCCGTAGATGTGTGGACGGGGACCCTCGTCTCGAGGGAGAGGATATTCCTCTCCCTCCTGCTTCCTATTGAAGCTGCGGCTAGCCGTGCTTCAACTCAGGTATTCCATTCTGCGGCAACAGACGCCCCCGCGTCTGTTGCCTGGAGTTTAGTTAGGGGGGCCTTTGATGGTGAACGGCACCCCCTCTGCGGCTTCTGCGGCCGATTTTACCGCGTCGAGCAGCAGGAGCATCAGCAGCCCTCTCACGCTGCCTCTCGGCCTCCTCCTTCTGGGAGACTACGCCCTCGCAGAAGCTCACAACAGCGTTCCATGCCCTCTCACTACTGACAATGGAACGGATCACTGCCGGGCAGAGAGAGGTCATCGCCCACTATTGCTGTGAGCTCCTCACGCTCGTCGGCCCAAGCGGGACAGTCCTCCAAGACGTGTTGAGGTGTCTCAACATCGCACCTGTTACAATGGAGACATCTTGGGGTAGGCTCCCTTCCGACTATTTAGTGCAGGTACTTGCCGAAGTAACCACAGCGAGACAAAAGAGCAAGATGGCGTACATTCATGAGCGCGGTGCATTTAAAACGTAACTTTATTAAAGCAAGCATTTAATACATATTTAACTGTTTTTGTAATAACACCGTCGATGTTTTATTTCTCGTTGATTTAACTTGCTATTCTTACCAGCAAGTCCATGTTAGACCTGATAAAAATCTCTGCTTATTGGTGATTGGTGAAATCATAACCGTTAGGCCGAGCGCACACTAGTGCGAAATAAAAACCGCACCGGAAAAAAATCCGTAACAGATGGACCGCGCACTGCGGTAGAATTTCCGGATAGTCTAAGAGCCAGTGAATGCCAGACCTTCGTTATTTTATATTGATATTTATTATTTTTAAAAAAATATTGTTTCTTGAGAAATAATATTATTGCTATTTTTATTTTGCAAATAACACAAATGAATATGTCTCCTATGATGACGCTTTATCAAAAATTAATTACATTTTTGTTATAAACTGCACAAGCAATAATAGTAAAACGTGTACTTGTGGTATAATATATTTACTGAGTAACCGAACGATACGCAATGGCGGGCTGCAAAAGACCTAACTCACTATCTCACTTCAATCTACTTGCATATATATTGCCTCGCGCTAGCGCCTATATCTACCCTATATGTTTTTCTGGCGAGGGGTTAGAACATTCGAAATTGTCTGGCTACTGAGGAAAAATTACATACCAGAAAAAATTTAAAAATTGCATTTTTGTTATTAGTAGCGTGTATACTTTCGTACCCAATCAGTAAAAATAAATATTTTATATATATGATAGTATATAATAGATTATTTTACTGGGGTATAAAACTTATGAGGTTTGAGTAAGTGTATTATAAAATCTTGAGGTACCATTCTTAGTTACAGTGTTATTGACATAATTAATAATTTTTAACAAAGTTAATTTTCTTTTATTTATAAATGCTGTTAAATTAAAAACTTACCTGATACATATAATACAGCGAGCATTAAAACCAAATTACAGTTAGACATGCTTTCATCGCCACTAAACCAACAGACTGACGCCAAAACTTATATTTTTAATAATATTAGGTCTGTAGAGTTGTCATACAATTGACTCGTTCGTACGTAAATATATGTAGCACGTCGTGAGAGCGATAAATACATGTGCGTCTCGTAATAGGCTCACAGGACACTGGCGATGCGCGGACGCCGGCGCGGTTCGCCGGTCGTCCGAGGTTCCCGTTATACATCCGCACGCCCCCGCAGTCTTCTCCGCCGCTATGACCACTGAGGTGCGGCTATTAAATTTAATTATTACGCGCCGCCACAGGTCTTTACCTATGAAATTTTTCATGTATTTTTTATTTGTATTAATCGAAGTAATCACCCATGCAATCAATGCATCTTTGCCAACGCAGTGGCAGTTTAGTGGTGCACTTCTTAAAGAAATCAGCTGGACGGAGGCAACAAATTCTTCAAAGGCATTTTGTACTGCCTCTCGGGTATTTAATTTTTTTCCCGCCAAGGAGTTATCCAAATTCCCGAAAAAGTAGTAGTCTGTAAGCGCAAGGTCTGGTGAGTAGGGCGGATGACGGAGAACTTCCAACTCCAGTTCTTGCAACTTGGAGACCGTCTGCTGTGCAGTATATTGACCGATGCTGGTTGTAGATGTGCCAGCTTCTCCATCATTGTGTTCAGTTCTTCACAGTACACATCTGCAGTAATGCTCACCCCGTTTGGTAAGAAGCTGTGATGAATCACACCGGCGCTAGACCACCAAACAGTGACCATCACTTTTCTAGGGGTAAGTTTTCGTTTAGGCCATTGTTTAGGTGCTGAACCAGGATCCAACCAACTTGCTGAGCAATTGCGGTTATCAAACAGAATCCATTTTTCATCGCAGGTAACAATGCGGTTCAAAATTCCTTCGTTTCTATGTCTGTTGAGTAGTGCAATGCACGTCTCGACGCGTACTTCGCGCTGGCGATCATTTAGTTCGTGGGGCATATGTCAAGCTTTTTTACCTTACCATTTTGACGCAAATGTACCAATATTGTTTTGACGCTAACGTCGAAAGCTGCTGCTAATTCAGCCGTAGATTGTGTATCATCAGCTTCCACAATCGCCTTTAATTCGTCATTGTCGACCAAAGTCTTCGGACGACCGCGAGGTTCATTTTTCAGGTCGAAATTCCCAGAACGGAAGCGAGCAAACCAATAACAGGTAGTGCGTTGGTTTGTAGTGTTAGCTCCGTAAACGTCGTTGATGTTACGTGCCGCTTATGCCGCAATGCTGCCACGACGGGACTCATATTCCATAATTACTCGAATTTTTAACGTATCCATGATCCAAAAAAGATTGAAATGCGATGAAAATGTAACACTAATCAATAAACAAATGACTACTTTTGGAAAAAGAATTACATGTTTTTAAAATAAAATTAATTTGAAATTAGAATTCTTAGCCAAACAAAAATTATTTTGATTTGAAATGGCCAGTACTGCAGAACGGCAATTTCATAGGTAAAGACCTATTATAATTATCCATTATACGTGCTTTTTATCTTAAACAATTGTATGTGATCGCAATGTTTCTCAAACTTTGTTGCTTTTTTCAGCAGCAACAAAAACAACGCCGTAATGGCCTGTCTAAACACCTAAGTAACACCTGTTACCTTTCGAAACTCAGATTTTCTCATAGACAGATTAAATACTAAGAATGTGCATAAAAGTCGGGGTATTGAAGTTCTATTGAAAGTTTTTGAGAGGTTCAAGAAAACTGGTGCTTAATACTTTTTAACTATCCCAGTAGCGTTCGAAGGTAAAGCGAAACCCGACATTCGAGTGTGCTTCATTTTAGCAATTATACTAATAACTCATTCAGTATTTCTGTAAGAAGGTATCATCCTGTCTAAATTCTAAAGAAATTGCTGTTTTTGAGGTGGAAACCTAAATTCAACCTGTTACCTAAAATCACTACTTTCATACCCACTACCGACTGATTGTTTTAAGAATTTGTAACGATTTTTGAAAGACTTTAACTGGATTGTAGTTATGCTTAATTATTACCGGTGGATTGTGAGAGTTTTTAAACGATTTATAATTAACTAACTTCTGTTGGTGACTTCGTCCTCGTGGAATAGTTACTTTGGGCTAACTAACACGCAATGGAGCTCTCAAAATATGATCTTTTTGATCATTCTTTAAATTGCTTAAAGTTTTTAAATATTGTTTGCTAAATACATGCCCTTATTCAAATCTAACTTTTGTTTACAGCTTTACTCTCATTAATCTAGAATTTGAATATAAAATGCCCAAATTACTTGTTGATAATATAGCTTTGTATAGGTGAACGAATTTTTCAAATCGGTTAAGTTTTTTTGACTGTACCCATTAAAAAACAAAATTAAATCTTATTACAATAGTACACGTAGTTTGGATTTCCTATTATCTGTCACTATTTAATGTTCCGTGTTACAATCTAATGACGAAGATTTTATTTCACAGTAGCGCACACTAACAATTAAAGAAAAAACAGACTTGTTTATATTTATGAAGTTGTATGCGGATTGGTACGTTAATAGTTACCGCTACTTTGATTAGATGAATTACATTAATCCGTCCAAACAATCATATTTAAAAAAGATTATTTTCTAACAGCCCTTGCTATAAATCAAATAACATTTTACGGGAAAAAAAATGACTGTTAGAATTGATTTGATTCCAATGGTTCCTAAAACAATGCCTTGGCTCTATAATATTTTCGAATGATAACATTCTGCATAATGTACAATATTAAGTTATATAATATAATGTACATATATAACATAATGCTTAACGTAATTTAATTTCAGTAAGTAAAATATATTGCATAATAAGGTAATAACATAGCTGACAGTACTCGAGTTATACAAAATGGTATAAATATAATCGCCAAATTACTCTCAGATTTAGGATTAAATATATCGGTTCATAAAAGTTAAATATGTGTGTTTAAAAAGGCATATTCTAGAGATCCTTTAATATTGAAAATTAACGAATTACCATTAGCAGTCGTAAATAATATGAAATATTTAGTAGTATGGTTAGATCTAGGACTGAGATGGACAAAACGCATTAGTGAATTAAAAACCAGACTAGAAAGGTTTTTAAATATATTTAAAGTTTTAGCAGGTACTGATTGGGGAATTCATCCTCAATTTTTAAGAAAGTTATATATCAGTATTATTCGCAGTCGAATAGATTATGCCAGTGTAATTAATATATGATGGCAGTAGTTATTATACAAGATAGACAAAATACATAACCAATGTATTATATGAGAATTATAGGAGGGTTTATTAACAGTATCCACACTATGGAGTCTGGACTGACATATTACGGAAAAAAAATGACTGTTAGAATTGATTTGATTCCAATGGTTCATAAAAGAAAGTTATATATCAGTATTATTCGCAGTCGAATAGATTATGCCAGTGTAATTAATATATGATGGCAGTAGTTATTATACAAGATAGACAAAATACATAACCAATGTATTATATGAGAATTATTATAGGAGGGTTTATTAACAGTACCCCTATCCACACTATGGAGTCTGGACTTTTACTTCCTCCATTATTTTTGCGTAGGCGTTATTTGGCAGGAAAATACTGGTTGAAATTAAAATCTGTGGATCAGTCTATAATTAATTGGATAATCATTGCGATAAGTTCTCATGTATTACCAACACGCATAATTGGGGACGACGGAAAATACCTTTGATGATATCTGTACATAATGAATAGAAAGCAATCAAAATCACATGTTCTAAGCAATTAGAAATGTTTTATTTAGATATCTGGTTGAGCTACATAGATTTACATCAAGTTCTGAAGCCCAACATTGAAATCCTAGACATGGCAAAAAGGCATTATAACCCCCAGTCTTTAAAAATAAAGTGCTGTCAATTTCTTATCGGTTTATATTCTGATTTTTGTGCAATATTTACAAATGGATTTAAATTAGGTAGATACAGTGGAGCAGCATTTGTAGACTCACAAACCTCCAGTAGTATCCACACTATGGAGTCTGGACTGTTACTTCCTCCATTATTTTTGCGTAGGCGTTATTTGGCAGGAAAATACTGGTTGAAATTAAAATCTGTGGATCAGTCTATAATTAATTGGATAATCATTGCGATAAGTTCTCATGTATTACCAACACGCATAATTGGGGACGACGGAAAATACCTTTGATGATATCTGTACATAATGAATAGAAAGCAATCAAAATCACATGTTCTAAGCAATTAGAAATGTTTTATTTAGATATCTGGTTGAGCTACATAGATTTACATCAAGTTCTGAAGCCCAACATTGAAATCCTAGACATGGCAAAAAGGCATTATAACCCCCAGTCTTTAAAAATAAAGTGCTGTCAATTTCTTATCGGTTTATATTCTGATTTTTGTGCAATATTTACAAATGGATTTAAATTAGGTAGATACAGTGGAGCAGCATTTGTAGACTCACAAACCTCCAGTCATATCAAATTAAATATAAGAAGTAAGATTTCTATTATGCATACAGAAATTATTGATATCTTAGAAACCTTATCTATATATATATAGCAATAGAGTGGAAGATACAAATTTTTAATATTTTTAACACCCCCGCACAACTCTCTTAGGGTTGAGTAAAAAAAATGTTTTTTCCAATCTATAGCTTTTGAAACTCTGAAACTTGGCCAGAATATTTCTTATGGTATGTTTGAATTAACTAAGAAATAATTTTATGATAATCAACCCTAAGAGAGTTGTGCGGGGGTGTTAAAAATATTAAAAATTTGTATCTTCCACTCTATTGCTATTAGGACTTTGAAACTTCGCCAAAATATTTTTTTTGGTATGTATGAGTTTATCAAGACCTAATTTTATGATATGCAACTCCAAGAGGGTTGTGCGGGGCCTTAAAAATTAAAAAAAAATGTATCTTTTTATCTGTTTTAAGATAGAGAGAAGATTTAAAACTTAGAAACTTGACCATAATATTTTTTTGGTATGTTTGAATATACTAAAAACTAATTTTATGATATTTTACCCCCAGAGGGCTGTGCGAGGGCGTTAAAAATAAAAATAAAATGTGTGAGGGTGGTACATAGTAGATTAAAGTTCCAGGTATGTTGCTGATGATAAATCCCATCTGATTCGATATACTATACGTATTCACATATCTAATGTACGCGTTACATGTTACAGTAGATGGCGTAATGTAAGATTGTAAGTAGGTGTGTAAATTAAAGAAATTCTTTTTCAAAAACATTTGTAACTATGACACCATAGTTATTTAATACATTTTAAAAAACGCGTGCGGAGCCGCGGGGACAGCTAGTCATATATAAAAGACTTGAATTATAATAAATTTGTAATATACTTAGTCTGGCCATAAATACTGTTACAACTAAAAATAAACAAGATATTACATTTGAATTTGGAATCTGTCATTTTTATATAATTATTAATTGATTTTTCTCATTTTGGCGCCAATACATAGTACAATATTCTGCGATATTAAATTGGAGTGGAGGTAAGAGAACCGAATCGCTGTGATTGCATTACACAAAGTAGGTATGGAGCCAAATGCAATATTTAAAACTCTCCATACGCTTGGTATTAGTAAAATGTTTGTGTACCGGGCTATTAATAGGTACAATGAGACCTCCTCTGTTTGTGACAAAAAAAGATCTGGCCGTCCAATTAGTGTTCGTACGAAAAAGGTGGTCAAAGCACTTACTGCTTCGAAGAATTCGAAGAAATACTGACCGAAAGCAATAGATTTTATCTCTGGAGATGAAGATAGCACCTAGAACCATGTCGCGTATTTTAAAAGACGACTTAGGACTTGCACCCTATAATAGACGTACTGTTCATTTCTTAACTGATAATTTAAAAAAGAATAGGGTGGTAAAATCGAAACAACTACTGAAGTGGTACGACGACCCCCTGTCACAAAAAAAATGATTATGGATGAGATTTTTTTTACAATTGGGCAACATTTTAACAAACAGCATGCCCGTATTTATTCTCAAAGCTCTAAGGAAGTTTCCCAATTAGTCGACAGAGTGCTACGTGGGTACTGTCCGACTTCAGTGATGGTTTGGCGGGGTATTAGCTATGAAGGAGTGACTGAACCATACTTTTGTGAGAAAGGTATCAAAACATCTTATAAAGCTCGGTCTACGCAGTCCTGGACGAAAACGAACGTTTCGGACTTCATTAGCGCTGAAGACTGGCCGTCGTCTAGTCCCGATCTTAATCCGCTGAATTATGATTTATGGTCAGTTTTGGAGAGTACGACGTTCTCTAAACGCCATGATTATTTGGAGTTCCTAAAAAAATCCGTACGATTGGCAGTGAAAAATTTCTCCACGGATAGAGTGCGTGCTTCTATTGATAACTGGCTTCAATGTTTAAAGGACTTTATTGCAGCCAATGGAGACCACTTAGAATAAGCTTTTTATATTTTAAATTGTTTTATAGTTATGTATTAAACTAACACACTGTAAAAGTAATAAATGTTATTTGCAATATAATTTTTTTTTCTTTGTTTCAGTATTTATGGCAAGACTAGATATACAGATTCCAAATGCGCAATTCAACATATAAGTAGTTTACCTAACTTTCACAGCTTTGACATATGCGTACGACAACAATTTAGAAAACAAGTATACACGCACACTGTTTTTCCTTTTTATTTACTCTTGTAGCGATACACACTAGGGTGGGCCAAAAAAACTTTTAATTTTTTTTTAGCTACCACGAAATTATCGTCCAAGATGACGAAAAAACAATTCTGGTAAAGTTTGAGCTCTTAATATTAATTTTCAGAGGTGTCACATCGTGATTTTCGATTTCCCATTTAAATTACACGGGGATTATTGTTTTTCGAATTTTGATGTATCTCTACGAGTTATTCTGTGGTAAAAGTAAATACATAATTTTGTAGGAAATTGAACGGCTTACAAAAAAGGTCTGATATAATTTTTCGGTAAGTCAACTCGGTTAAAAGTTATTCGCAGTTGTTCAACCTAAAATAATATATGATGACTTTCACAATCTTTTATAGTTTTTTTTTACAAAAAAAAGGCCTTAAAGACATAAAACAACATATTGTTCGTGATTTTTATCATTAGGTAAGTTCTGCCACCTACGAAACTAAAATTACTAGAGTGATAATATAATAATTACTCGTGATATATTACAGGTTATCATTTAACGCTATGATATAGCAATGACAAAAAAAACGATAAAAATATATTAAAATAAGTGTATAATTTATTATAGCTCCACATTTGGCTGTGTGAATTTGTTGTTAGTTTGCAAACGACATAACTTATATATATATTACTTCCTTAATTATAAAGTAGCTGGCTGTTTTTTATATTTCATAATATATATGTATTTCAATATACATAGTATATAATAAGGAAGTTAATCATTATAAGAATATATATAGTGAGGTCGTCGGAAATGTCGTCAGTCGGGAGTTCTGAAGGAACCCTACGGATCACAACCCGTAGTTTACGCTCCTCTTCGAGAGAGTGCGTGAAATAACCCCACTGGTTGTCCCGAAGGAAACGAGTGAGGTCACGATGGGCGGTGGACGTGGCTACCTTCACCTGAATACCTACTGCGGTATTCACAGCGGACCATCGCAACCTCACTCGTTTCCTTCGTGACAACCAGTGGGGCTATTTCACGCACTCTTTCGAAGAGGAGCGTAAACTACGGGTTGTGATCCGTAGAGTCCCCTCAGAACTC
Organism: Antheraea pernyi; assembly: GCA_015888305.1. Taxonomy (NCBI): domain Eukaryota; kingdom Metazoa; phylum Arthropoda; class Insecta; order Lepidoptera; family Saturniidae; genus Antheraea; species Antheraea pernyi. The sequence goes on along the minus strand of MU160892.1, from coordinate 4,751 downwards.
CCGACTGACGACATTTCAGACGACCTCAAGGAACAGAAGATTCCTGTTCGCGAGGTTCATCGCATGCGCTCGTGATATGGTTCTCGTTGTCCTCGATCGCCCCCCTCAAGGGAAAGCGATCTTCAATCTCACATCCCTCTGCGGCCTCTCCGGCGTTATCGTCGAGCCGCCGCGCAAAACGTCTGTGCCCTCGCAGTGTCACAACTGTCAGGTGTACGGACACTCCGCACGAAACTGTCTCCTGAAACCCAGGTGCGTTAAGTGCCTCGGCGACCACTCCACCAAGGAATGTTCTCGCACTAAAGACTCCCCCGATCCCCCGAGCTGTGTTCTGTGCCGCGGCGTGGGCCATACCGCGAATTATCGCGGATGTCCCCACGCCCCGCGCACAAAGCGCCCTCGATACCCCAGGCAGGCGTCGCCGTCTAAGACGGCCGCCGCCCCCGCCCGTCCTCGACCTCCGCCTCTCATGTCTCGAGAGGCCTCCCCGAACCTGCCGGGCACGTCTCGTGCACCGGCAGCATCCGTACCCGCGACTAGTGCGCCCCCCCGCCCCTACCGGGCCCCTCAGGCCCCGTGGGCTCCTAAACCCGCGTCCCAGCAAACTCCCAAACCTCCGGCGGCTAATCCTTCACAGGATGACCCCGCATACTCCTTTTCCCTATCGAGTATTGACTACGCAGGTCAACTACTCATTTTCCACGAGATCTCGGAGATCTCGGCGTACGAAGAGTGCTCTCGTAATCCGCTACTAGGTGCCGTCACGGCAATCCATAGATTTCCAGCCATCGCGGCTACACTACAAAGGCTCGCGCGCGCAGCTGTTAAAAAATAAATAACTCAAATAAGATAGAGTAAATCGCGTATTTACGTCTATCTTCCCCTAAAAATAACCGTCAAACAATAATAATAATTTTTGTTATGTCTATTTTTAGACTTCGGTGCCGTCACCGTTAGTAAATTTAAATTCAATCTTATAAAATGCGTGTTGCGCCCACGCTTTTGTAATCGATCCCTATTAGCTCCCGCACACTTCGCGGTTCTCAATAATATCTCGAGCCTAGGTCGTCCCCGCGCGGAGCCCTCTTGATATTATTTACGCGATACAGTGACTCACCTACATCACTTGAACAGACATATGAGATCATCTCTCTCACACACGTGCACATATATACACATGGTGGGAGGGTTTTGTTTTTTTTTTCCCTCATCGAACTGAATCGAATAGTTTAAGTAGTCAGTTCGAGGGAAAAAAAAAAAAAGAATATTTATATTTCTCGTTCGACCCTCCTCGTCTTTTATTCGTTCACAGACAAGTCACATTCAAAGTTCTGTAAAAAAAAATCTCAAGTAATTTTATTACAATCAATATTAATATTGACGCATATGTCTTTTCATGTGGAGAAGGTTTTTGCATGTGATACATTTCATTCAAATCTGGTTCCCAAGTCCTAGTTCGAACTGGATAGCGCGACCCAAGTCCCACTGGATAGCGCGACCCAAGTCCCAGTTCGTACTGGATGGCGCCACCAAGTTCTAGTTCGAACTGGATGGTGTGAGGCTATAGTTTATTGTAATTTAAAGCGAGCGAGGTCCCGATGATTCCCTGTTTGATATATCAAGTTCGAATACTATAACTTACGCGTTCAGTTCTCACAGAGTATAAGAAATGTGGCAATTGGTAATTGTAACCCTATGGACCGCATTGAGAGGTGTAACAGCCGCAATAGCTGCATGCTTTATGCGTGCCACGTTCCAAAATCCGCTCATGTATATTGGGTAAACAAGCGGAGTGGTAAGAGCCAAAGTATATCCAGCTGTCGAAATGTTTGCAACACGGCCTCGGCTGCTGATGGATTATAGTTATTAATTTCATACTAGCTTTTGTCCGTTGCGTCGCCTTGATCTATCTCTATCTATTTGAGCTATCCCACGGGTATAATTGTTTTTTTTTGGATGAAACGTTTTGGAGGAGAATTATGGGGTGTAATGGGTATCGAATAACATCATTAGACTTGAGACACCCAAGCCAACCAGGAAATGGCGAAAGGAAAGAAGAAGTGGTCGGAAAGGTACAACGTGGTCATCATCCTGCGTCAGTGATGGTTTGGTGGGGCGTGTCTGATCACTGAAGGAGTCACAAAACTACATTTTTGTAAAAAGGAGTGAAAACTTCAGCCAAAGTGTACCAAGATACAATCTTGGATCTTTTGGGTGTAAGGGGTGTCGAATAACTTCTAAGACTTGAGACACCCAAGCCAACCTCACCTGCACGTGGAGCTGAATAACGAACGAGGCAATGGCGAAAGCGGGGTGGTAGGGTTTTACAGCCTGACTGGGTCGCAACCACCATGTACATGGCGAAAAAGCCCGTCATAGTGATTCGCTTCTGCGGATCGCGTTTCGGGATCAGCCTGTGCATATCCAG
>MU160891.1:631588-652279 GCA_015888305.1 Antheraea pernyi | reverse complement strand
GGTCGACCACAGCATTATTTCAGCGACTCTATCAAAACCAGTTTCGAAATAGTCGCTGAAGTACGGGGGGAGGTGTTACACCATCATACCACACGGTAACAGCCAAGTTGCGACATAATATTCACCGTTTACTTGTAACCATTGCGACACATCGGCCACCTGCACATCACGCGACATGAGGCGACAAGTACGGGGAATTGAACCCTCGTCACCACCCGGGGATCGTGAGGCTCACCTTATACATTATATCGGAGTTAAAGACACTCTCGGTTCAGACTTCGAACGGTAGTGACTTCTTCTAGGTTTAGTACGTAGCTATTAGTTCATACCTCGAACAATAGTTACCTTTTAATGTTAAAGTTAATATAAGTAAAAGTGTATTCTTTGATATTAAATATTTATTATTAAAAGTGCATTTTTTTCAATCTCGCGGACGCGCCCCACATAATTATTGCAATAACATTTTGTTAGCTATTAAAATAAATAATACTCAAATAAACAATATATTAATGTTAGTTTTTAACAAAAAAAAAAAAAACGCATCTCTATTACGCATGTCTCAAATGATTAGATTAAAAGCTTGACTGAGTAATTATTGGGCGCAAACCGGTAGTAAAAGATCCATTACTCACGTTTGTTCTCTTCAATTATTAGATACTAACTCTTGCCCGCGACTTCGTATGCGTGGAATAGTTACTGTGAGCTAACGCTAACTTTAACTTGCGACTTCGTTTACGGAGAACGAGATAATATTTTTAAATAATACGTACGTTAACCCCGATTTTGATACATTCTTCATTATTGCTCCGCTCCTATTGGTTTTAACGATATAATATATATACAGCCTATATAGCCTTCCTCCATATATGAGCAATCTAACACCGAAAGTTTTTTTAAATCGGACCAGTAGTTCTAGATCAGATTCAACCAAAGAAACTCTAGTATAAATTTAATTTTAAATAATTTATAATGTCAATATCTTTATTTCTTTTTTATACATTACCTGGGTTTTTGTGGCGTCTTTGTTATATTCCTCGGAAACAGTTATTTTTTTTCTAGATGAAATATAGAGTGCATTCTTTTCTATACCTTTCACTGACAACATATATGCATAATTTCATGATGATCGGTTAAGTATTTTTTAAGGTGTTAGAGCGTATAAAAGAAACTAGTGGGCGCCCACTGGTCGATATTCGACCATAGCTCATTGATTTTTTTAAGTTTGAATTTTATTAGGGTTAATATCATTGTTGAATATAGAATGACAAAGGATAATTGGAACGTAAGAGTAAAATAATACATACAGTCGAGCATAGCAACCTCCTTCACAACCTTTTTTGAAGTCCTTTATTGACAGATAACAAAATTTTTTTTTATTTACATTTGTGTATGTGTTGTGTAAAATTGAAGCATTGGTGGGGGTAATGCATATTTTAATTAATTTAAAAATGTACTTCTAATGCATTTTATATAAAATAAATAGCTTTCTGCACTTCTCCTCCATATAAACTTTAACTATGCCAAATTGCACGTTCATCCGTTCGCTTCGCAAGGGATACAAAGTTTAGGCTCCACGTATTAATATAATGATAAACTGATATTCGCATTTATAACGATAGTAACGACTATATTTCGTTGAAACTAGTCCAAAGAAGTTTGAAATTATATGTATCGAAATTGTTGAGTATGTGTTTTAATTATTTTCATTTTAGTTACGCTCATTCCACAATTATTGAAATTAAAAAGAGGTTACACGGATTATTAATTCGTTCACTAATTACTTGATCATTGACTTTTGACATGTACACGGTTTTTGTGTCTTATTTTCTCTCTGCCTCACCTGTGTGTTCATTTGAATATACAGTATCGTACCCGTACGGCCGGCACGACCGTAGCAAATACCCTACCTTAGAAATACCAAAAACTAAGATAAATTATTATAATTAAATTATTTGTTCATAGTTTGAGAAAAAACATGTATATGGGCATCTAACCTTTTCCGAATATACCACAATTTGTGACATTCGAGGGCAGATCAATTACGATATTTTTTTTACTTTCGCCCTACATGTAAACAATGCTGCCCTACCTCAAATTCAACTCTAGCTACAGCCCTGCGTACCCGTAACTTGACCTTGTGCGTGTGAATGAATTTAAGGGTTATGTCACGTTCGTAACAATCATGACTCTGTCATGATAGCACAGTTGTAGTGTGTTTGAACACTACGGCAATCCACATAGATATAATGAAATTCTATTATTATATTGAGCAGGAGATATTGGTGAAGGAAATAATAATAATAATAATAATAATATCATTTATTTCAGACATACATCCATATTTGTGGGTACAATTACAGGTTTAAAAAATAATAATAAAACAGAAAAATAAATTATAAACAAAAACACAGAACACAGGATATAACATTAAGTGGTAGGTCCGAGTGGAACCTCCGGTGATGGTGGAAATTCACTGTACGACTGCATGTAGCCGTATCCAGCGAGCCAGCATCGGAGAGTCCCACCGGTCCACCAGCGCACGTAGTATTCTGTTGGGGCTGTCACGCATGCGACGCATGATAGAGGCGCACCGTTTGCGCATGATCGCCGCAAAGCCGTCAATATCAGCATCCGCGAACATCGCGGAGGCGCTGCAGTGGCGCGGCAGACCCATCAGCACCCGGAAAGCGTTATTATATTGAACGCGCAAATCACTGTATGCCCGCTGCGTATAGTCAACCCACAGGCTGCAAGTGTAAAAGGACTGACAGTACGCTTTAAAAAGCGCAAACTTAACTGTCTCTGTACACCGGGAAAACCTACGGGCCAACATATTGCATCGGACAGACAGCGCCCTGCGCTCCCTATCCACGTCTACATTATCTTTAAGGTCCTCGGTGACCCAGTGGCCCAAATACTTAAATTGCTCGACTTTGTTTAGAGCGGTACCACATAAAGTGAAATTCGGAACGAGAGTATATCGTTTGTTATCCGGCCTGAAAATCATTATTTCACTCTTTCCCACGTTATATTTAAGTCCATGAACCACCGCGTAGGTCTCACAAATTTTCAAGAGCCTTCGTAAAGCACCGATGGAAGGGCTCAGCAGCACCATATCATCTGCGTAACTGATGTTATTCATACACACTCCGTCTATATGACACCCAATGCCGGTGTTGCAAAGCTCGTCAATCAGTCGGTTAACGTACAGATTGAAGAGCGTAGGAGAGGTAAGTCCCCCCTGCCTCACCCCGCAATTCAGTCCGTACTCCTCCGAAAGAGAACCTGCCCACCTTACAAAGTTCTTTTGGTTCTTATACCAATACATAAACAATAACACGATTTCTCCAGGTAGACAAGTTTCATGCCTTAATTTATCCCAAAGAATATCGTACGAAACCAGATCGAAGGCTTTCGATAAATCAAGATAAACAGCATATATTGGGGTCTTTCTACTCGTGTAATACTGCACAGTTTGCTTGAGGCACAGGATAGCACTCTCGGTGGAAAGACCGGGCCTGAATCCAAACTGAGCGTCATTTAGCGAGACGTGTTTGTGCAAGTGCTGACTCAGCAGACTGTCCAGTACTTTAGCGGCCACTGTGGCTAGAGAAATTGGTCTATAATTGTTTATATCGGACACATCACCAGTTTTATTTTTGACGATTGGTACAACTATAGTACGTATTAGTTTGTTAGGCAGGTGGGAGTGGCCCAAACACAGGGTAAAAAACATAGAAAGCACTCTGGATAGGTGTACACCAGCGTACTGCAGGTGCTCGATGCTAAGGCTATCGTGACCCGGAGATTTACCCCTTACAGTGAAACTTCCTAATGTGGAAATGAAAATAGGAAGGGGTAGAAATTGATTTTTAGTGAAACCATATTGTTTCTTTAAGACAAACTTTATTAACATTGCTTACAATTCACAATTGATAGCATCTTTTTAATTATCATTTTCGAGTGGAGAAATGTCCAAATCTATAACATTTACAATGGGATTATGATAACTAAAGTAAGATAGGAAATGTTTGAGCTCTATTTTTTCAATATTTCTTGCAAAAACTGCAGTCATGGAATATTGGACGTTACTCGTTGCTAACGCTCGCGCTGGCCTGTAATATATATGTATACTACGCGCATGCGTTCGAGTGCCACGCATTCATTCTCTCTCTGTCTCTTTCCATTCCCCCTTAGCGTTAAACATTTAACGCAACCTTGTTGGAAGTCGCATTAGAAATTTCACTTCAAAAATAAGTATCGCATTAGAAGTTTCACTTCAAAAATAATCTACAGGTATTAGAAATACGTAGTATATGCTTAATAAACATTTATAATATTTTAATACATTGTTGATGTTCCACCACGATGTCAAATGAACTAAAGTTATTCCTAGACAAATATGGAGTTTCGACCAGTAGGACTACGCCCTATAATCCGGCAGGAAACGGCCAAATCGAACGTCTAAATGGAACACTATGGCGAACAATACAACTTTGCCTAAATTCTAATAAAATGGATACAACAGACTGGGAACAGGTTATGCCTATGTCACTGCACTCTATACGTTCTCTATTATGCACAGCAACCAATGAAACACCTCACGAACGCATGTTTCGACACCCTCGACGTTCACCTACTGGAAGCTCTACCCCAAGCTGGTTGTTAACTCCTGGCCCTGTACTGTTAAAGAGAAACGTGAGGACATCTAAATATGATCCTTTAGTAGATGAAGTACAATTACTACATGGGAATCCCAGTTATTCTTATATTTGTTTGCCAGATGGGCGAGAGACTACGGTATGTAACAGGCAATTGGCACCTTGTCCTAGGGAAGATGATTTAGGTGATGATTCTTACTCTACACTCCCGGATTCTAAACCTGATTCAGAGCTTCAAGTTAATCAAGAAACTGAGTGTGGAACTGATCAAAATGAGCCAGAGTTACCAATTCGTCGCTCAACAAGAGAAAGAAAAATGCCAAGCTGTCTACAAGATTATGTTTTACAGTAACGTGAAATTAAGAACACCTAGGGGAGAATGTTATGTACTATGGTCAATTGTCATTGACAACTACTTGTCTTTCATTGTCATACTATTAATAATATGTAATTATCCTAAATTCTTGCTGAATAAAGCCAAGGTATAATTGGTATTCCTGTCTTTTAACAATTTATTCAGCAATAAAAGGATAATAATAAGGAACTAAAATGTCGTATGACGAAAATTTAAATACGATGTCTCGATATCTCCGGCCTGAACGGTTTGACGTCGAACCAAGTACAACGGCAGCGGATTTAAAATGGCTACATTGGAGATCTACGTTTACAAATTTTATTGCTGAAGAAGCTATCAAAGTTCCTGATACAATAAAACTAAAACTTTTAGTCAATCACTTAGCACCTTGCGTATATTCGTTTATTATTTCTTGTACAACATACGAAGAATCGATTGAATGCCTTGATAAAATATATGTTAAACCTAAAAATGACATCTATGCACGCCATATTTTAGCTACAAGGAAACAACAATCAGAAGAATCCATATCAGAATACGTGCGTGCATTGAAGCAACTAGCACTCGAATGTAACTTTCAAGATGTCAAGGCTGAAATTTACAAACAAGAATTTATTCGCGATGCATTTATCTCAGGAATCTGTTCGCAAAAAATTCGTCAAAGATTATTAGAGAATTGTACCTTAAATTTCGATGATGCATTAAATCAAGCTCTTACTCTGGAATCAGCAGAAAATAATGCTAAAGCTTATGGCAACTGTTTACCATCCACATCTTACCTAAACGTTCTAGAATCTAATGAAAATACTGTACCTAAGAAGTCAAAGGTAACAATAGAATCACTAAAATCAAGCCCTATGGCAGCTTCTTTTCAACATGGTAGATGGCGATGTTTCTTTTGCGGTAGTGATTCCCGACACAAAAGAGAAAAATGTCCTGCTTTTAACACTAAATGTCAGTTATGTAGTAAAAAGGGTCATTTTGCAAGTGTTTGTCGATCTAGCAGACCACTACTTAATTTTATTTCTCCTGATACCAGTTCAACCAACACCAGAGGTATAGAAGATATCTCTGCCGCTTCTCCTGCAAGTCTTCGAAAAGCTACAGTCACCGTTTTTATAAACGAGATGCGTGCCGATGCCCTTATAGATACCGGCAGTTCAGTTAGTTTCATCGATGAAAAATTAGTTCACATTATGAAACTAAAGAAAAAAGTTACTAACCAAACTATTAATCTGGCTTCTCTAAGTCACGTGTCTTTCGTAAATGGGCTATGTCATGTGACTATTAAACTTGATAAACATATTTACAAGCAACACCCATTACTAGTCGTGAATAATTTATGCGCAGATATTATCATAGGCCACGATTTACTTAAAAATCATCACTCAGTAGAAATGGGGTTCGGAGGTAACAGAGAACCCTTACGTATATGTAATGTAATGGAAGCTTCTTTACCCCCAGCTTCCATATTTACACACTTATCACCGGATATAAAGCCAATTTCAACTAAGTCAAAAATATTTTCAGAAGCAGATGAAAACTTTATAAAATTAGAAATTACAAAGTTGTTAGATGATGGTGTTATTGAACCAAGCATTTCTCCATGGCGTGCTCAAGTTCTAATTACAGGAGGAAAGTCTCACCGAAAACGTCTAGTTGTTGATTATTCACGTACTATCAATCGCTATACAGAGCTTGATGCATATCCTTTGCCAAAAATTGACATACTTATTTCTAAAGTATCCAAATATAATTTTTTTAGTCAAATAGATTTGAAATCTGCGTACCATCAAGTACCCATTCTGTCAAAGGAAAAACCGATGACGGCATTCGAAGCTTGTGGTAAACTATATCAGTTTACTCGAATACCCTTTGGCGTGACGAATGGTGTTGCTGCTTTTCAAAGAACTTTGCAATATGTAATTGAAACTGAGAATTTAAATGGAACGTTTGCTTATTTAGATGATGTCACCGTTTGCGGAAAAACAAAAGAAGAACACGACCAAAATTTAAAAAAATTCATGAACGCCGTAGAGAAATATAAATTAACTTTGAATCAAGAAAAGTGCATTTTTGCAAGCGAACGGATAAGTTTATTAGGATACACCATTCAAAACAATTCCATAAAACCTGACGAAGATCGCTTGAAACCGTTGATGGATCTAGCTATTCCCAATGACGCATCTTCCCTTAAACGAGCCCTTGGTATGTTTGCACATTATTCTAGATGGGTACCCAATTTTTCTGAAAAGATATATCCTCTTATTCAGTCACGAACACCGCTCAATCACAATGCAATCGAGTGTTTTAATAAAATAAAATTTGAGATAGCCAAATCAGCTTTATCTGCTATAAATCATGATGACGTTTTAACTGTAGAAACAGATGCATCTGAACATTCTATAGCCGCAACTCTTTCACAAAATGGGCGACCTGTGGCTTTCTTTTCAAGGTCATTAAATGAATCAGAAAAGAAACATTCTGCAATTGAGAAAGAAGCCTGCGCTATAGTAGAATCTTTGAGAAAATGGCGTCACTACTTAATTGGCCGACATTTTCTATTAATTACTGATCAACAGTCTATCTCATTCATGTTTAATCAAAAGCATTCTAGCAAAATAAAGAATGAGAAAATTGAAAGGTGGCGGATAGATCTCTCCTGCTATACGTATGATATTATGTATAGACCAGGTAAGGAAAATGCTGCTGCTGATGCTTTATCACGAATATCTGCTTGTCTTAATCCTAACAGATTGCGAGATTTACATAACTTATTGTGTCATCCTGGTATCGTTCGAATGATGCATTGGATAAGATCTAAGAATCTTCCCTATTCTCTTGAAAATGTCAAAACAATGACTGCCTCTTGTCCAATTTGTTCACAAATTAAACCAAGATATGCCAAGATTCAAGGCAAATTAATTAAAGCTACAGAACCATTTCAGCGACTAAACATAGATTTTAAAGGGCCAATACCATCTAAAACATCAAATAAATATATGTTAACAATAATTGATGAATATTCTCGATTTCCTTTTGCGTATGCATGTAAAGATCTTTCTGCACAAACTGTTATAAAGTCACTAAAGGACCTATTCTTCATGTTTGGCGCTCCTGCTTATATCCATACTGATAGAGGGACTGCATTTATGTCAAATGAACTAAAGTTATTCCTAGACAAATATGGAGTTTCGACCAGTAGGACTACGCCCTATAATCCGGCAGGAAACGGCCAAATCGAACGTCTAAATGGAACACTATGGCGAACAATACAACTTTGCCTAAATTCTAATAAAATGGATACAACAGACTGGGAACAGGTTATGCCTATGTCACTGCACTCTATACGTTCTCTATTATGCACAGCAACCAATGAAACACCTCACGAACGCATGTTTCGACACCCTCGACGTTCACCTACTGGAAGCTCTACCCCAAGCTGGTTGTGAACTCCTGGCCCTGTACTGTTAAAGAGAAACGTGAGGACATCTAAATATGATCCTTTAGTAGATGAAGTACAATTACTACATGGGAACCCCAGTTATTCTTATATTTGTTTGCCAGATGGGCGAGAGACTACGGTATGTAACAGGCAATTGGCACCTTGTCCTAGAGAAGATGATTTAGGTGATGATTCTTACTCTACACTCCCGGATTCTAAGCCTGATTCAGAGATTCAAGTTAACCAAGAAACTGAGTGTGGAACTGATCAAAATGAGCCAGAGTTACCAATTCGTCGCTCAACAAGGGAAAGAAAAATGCCAAGCTGTCTACAAGATTATGTTTTACAGTAACGTGAAATTAAGAACACCTAGGGGAGAATGTTATGTACTATGGTCAATTGTCATTGACAACTACTTGTCTTTCATTGTCATACTATTAATAATATGTAATTATCCTAAATTCTTGCTGAATAAAGCCAAGGTATAATTGGTATTCCTGTCTTTTAACAATTTATTCAGCAATAAAAGGATAATAATAAGGAACTAAAATGTCGTATGACGAAAATTTAAATACGATGTCTCGATATCTCCGGCCTGAACGGTTTGACGTCGAACCATCAGGAAGGAAAACCATATGGTGATACCATAGCATGATGGTAGGGTGTTATCTAATACCAGCCTGGTTAGTTACCACAATCAAATTAAAAATCTATATCCAGTACTATAAGTGTGTTCTAGCAGCAGTTCATGAGACCTAGTCCTCCTTTAGATCAACAATGTTACCATCTTATAACAGACTAGCTTATACCCGCGTTTTTATCTGCATTTATTTTCTTTAATTATCTTTACCGACTATTCTTTCGTACTTAACTCGCGTCGTTATTTAAATTACAATAACTTTTAATATTAGTAAATCGATTTTAATGATATTAAGACTACATATTACTCGAGAGTAGCTTTATCATTTTCATGTTTATGTTTTATCACATATGTGTCGTTTAGAATCAGAAGTGGTCAAATCCACTTTGCAATTTTTATGGATATAGCCAATTTTCCATTTCGAGCTTATTGCAGAGTCTATGAAACATTTAGGCATCTGTAGAGTTTTAATACAATTAGTATAGAAAGCTAAAAGAATAAAAATGTATGCTATAGTACAATAGTTTAAAGTTATGAGACTTAGAAAATTGCAAAGTGGAGTTGACCACTTCTGATTCTAAACGACACATATGTAATACCTAAGCCTATACGTGCGCAAACAAACATACAAATATTTCTAAAAATGTTGAAAATGTATTTAATTACGCATTGTTAATAAACGGTAATCATTATTTTCATAAAAATGTAACTTCTGTAAAAGCATATATGTAAATACTAACACGAGTGAACCGTCAAGGTACCATTTATACGTTAGCTGTTTATATGTGGAAAGGGCCTTAGTAATCCCGCACCGGATATTCTGATCCGATTTCAATTCATTCATCTTGTCAATTGTGAAGATTAAAGTCAGTAATATATGGGATCGTTCGTGTGGAAACGACGTTAACCGATTGGTTAGAATAATTCAACATGAAATAAACTATATTAAATCATGTTTAGGCTTATCTCGTAGTAGCTACCTTATAATTATGGTGATGAGAGTCATTCGTTCATGAGAAGCCATTGGGCTGCTTAAATTTGTTTCGGCCGATCAAAAGTACGAGAAATCACGACTATACATAAAGTTTAAAATGATACTCTAGTGTATGTATATACACGTATAAAGAAATAGATTCATAAATCATATACACTATGTAGTGACTACAAAATAAATTATATATACTATTTGTTGACTCTTCGATCAACTAGATATAGGGTCATGTACAAAATCAAAGCTGTCCGCGTAAATATAAACTTATGTGTAGCCATTTACGAAAGCTATTTACTACGAAAGGGAGCAAAAAGTTTTCAAACAGTTTTAAGTTCAACCTAATTACAACCATGACACTTAGTAATAAAGTCACAAATGTTCAAAACATTATCTAATACATACGATAAAACGAGCAAAGCCATAAATCACTCCTCTCACAAATGAAAAGACAACATAAACAACATTTAGTGTGAATTCAACCTTAACATGTATTGAATAAAGTACGTTTTCCCGTTATTGTGCGTGACGAGGCCAAACATTTGTAACACAGGCTTAAAATCGGTAATTTTGTTCAAAATTTGAAATTATTTGTTAGTTTAAAGCTTCAAATATAACTCTGAGGTATTATTTTTGCATCTTTTAAATACACTGCGGCATGTGAAACGTGCTTACATTGGCTGTGTTTCAAACAAACTAAACAAAATAAAAGCTCACAAGTGAGCTGTTATTTACCGAGACGTGTTTTTGCGCCGACCCGATATCTAGTTATTGTTGATCGAAGTGTTGACTACAAAATCGGTTGATCACAAACACGACAATTCAGGCATAGTTTGTGAGGTTACAGTTTATATTTCAGTGTAGCAGTGTGTATGTACACTTGAATGAATAGATTCGTAACACATGTGCATTGTGTATTGCCTACAAAAAGGTTGATCACAGATACAAAATATCAAAACTGGTCCATGAAGTTAAAAAGTATATTTTAGTGTACTTGTGTGTACGTACATATGATTAAATAGATACGTGAAGTATGTACATCATGTATTGACTACAAAATACAGTAGGTTGAATAGCTGTGTTATTTTACATTAGCATGATAAAGGGTTACGTTGTCCCTGATGGTAAGCTGGTGACAAACTAGAAATGATTCACTGTGACGATTCCATCCAGACAATTCAGATTGAGACATATCATTATTATCCTGTTTGAATATTGGATATACATGGACTAAACTAATTTAAAAAAGAAGCTAGCAAAATGAACATTCTTTAAAGAATGATTATTAAAGGTAGGGTATAAATAAAAATCAATTACCGTATGTAGGTGCGGGTAATAAGGCCTGGGTAAGGGAGGTATAAATAAAAAATATCGGAATAAACAAATTTTTATGTAAATTAAACGTAAAGATCGAATAATATGTAAACAAAAAACACGATTAGTCATTAAAAAAAATTGAGCCGTCACGAGACGCCTAACAGATGTGAAACACATGTGTAACGTAAAACAATACTGTATACACTGTAGGTGTCGCCACGTCTCGCCACACCAATAACCAGGTTTACCCTGGCCTATATATGTTTCATATCAAAAAACCTTAGCAGTAAACCTTATTACACTATAGTAGGGTAATAGGGCCTAAGAATTTTAACATACATATATTCAAAGTAGGATTTCTAACATTTGGTAATTGAAATCAAAAATTAATATTTATACAAATATCCTAGCTGACTCGAAAGATGCTGTCCCGCCCAGATTATAAAAAAAAAAAAATTGACAAATTATATACCAAAAGGTTCCTCATGAATCAATTTATCCACCGGTGAAAACTGCAAGAAGATCCGTTCAGTAGTTTTTGAGTTTATAGCGAACAGACAGACAGACGCGGTAGAGGACTTTGTTTTATACTATGTAATGATAATGCTATAATGTTATAAATAACAGATTTCATAGTTTGGCAGCCGTCAAGTGAGGACTTCAAAATTCAAATTTATCTCATTTTCTTAGTTAATACAAGCGTGCAAAGCCGAGGCGAGTAGTTAGTATTATGTTATCACCCACCTATGGTGCCGCTGCATCACATTCAAGAGACGATTAGCGCCACCATATTAGATACACATTGATACTAGCGCCACTATATTAGAGAGACACATTGACACTAGCGCCACCATATTAAAGATACATAAATAAGAATTATTATTATTATTATATAGATTTTAATAAGACTTAAATAAGAATATCATTATATAGAATTGGATCATTAGTTTGATCATTATGAATAGTATATTCTTTGACTTCATAGTTCGGCCATGAAAGGCAAGATGTCGCTGATCTACATGTCGAAACAGATTAGTGAACACATTAGAGATACATAAATAAGGATAATTTTATAAAATTGTTGTATAGCTTAAATAACATTAATTTGTTCATACTTAATTATTTTTGTGTTACTTACATTATTTTGCGGAATTATGTATAAATAGTAATCGCTTTGACTTATATAGATGGGCCTTTAAAAGGCAAGGTGTTGGTGATATCTACGCACTTAATATGTACCAAGGCGAAGCTCTGGCCAAATAAATAGTGACAGTATCTACGAAGTATTTATTGCCATTCCTGACTGCATCGACACTATACGTGATTAATGTAATAATTAAATATAAATTTTATTTTATTATAATACTAGCTGTGGCCGCGACTTTGTCTGCGTGGAAACTTATCTATAAAACAGTGATTAATAAAGTCATCTGCATGTATTAAGTCTATTTCCTTGTCTACGTTTCTGTCGTACTTACGCCGCATCGTCATTAAAACTGTAATAACTTTTGATAGAGTTGACCGATTTTAATGAAGGTTCTATTGCCAATCCAGTACTTTAGCAGTGATGCGTGTTCATACAGACATACAGACATTTCTCGAAATGATTGAACTGTATTTTATTACAATTTTTATGTACTTATTTCTTAGACACCTGTAACAATTTTGTTCATGAAATTCGAAAAAATATAAACACGTTAGATTTACATCTTTATTATATGTATAGATAAAAACATATAATTTGCTATCCGACGAAGGCATTGTCAATTTACCTACAGAAATTCCCTTTTGTATTTACTCGTTTTATTTGCTGAAACAGTATTAAGGGTATAAGAGAGAACGTCAAACGATAATCCTCTTGTAATCCTAATGGGGCGAGGGGTTAAGGATTTGTTTTATCGAACCGCGTTATAAAGTCTTTGCATTTTTAGTGGAACCGCTTGAATAAATAATTTTGTTTGCTTACTATCCGTGTACTTGTGTGAGAGTGTTTCCATTTGTGACATTTCTAAAATCTGTCTATTTTAAACACGTTGTTAAACTCCGTTAATATACGAATTAAAAAAAATCCTTATATAAGGAATGTATATGTAAAATGTTGAGCTTTTAAACCTAATAGTTTAAGTCGTGTCTTGTCAGTCAGCCTGCCATGACAACTTTGTAATTTTTTTTTTCTATAAATTATTATAATAATTCACTTCAATAGATTGTTTGTCTGTATGTATTAGAAAAAACTACTAGACTTTGAAAAATACTTACTTGAATTTTATAGCGTTTTAGGTTACTAACACTATGCCATAATATAATACTTAGGAGCTGAGTATGTAGTAACAAAGTCTAGATCCAAAAAGTACTCTAAGAGAGGACTGAATTCGTCGGATTGACTTGCGTGTTTCAAATTACTAAGAATCAAGGCCGGGGAGGCTTTTTTTTCGAACTGGCTACGCTATTGGCCTTTTTAGAGGCCTCTACAGCTTGCTTCACTGGACTACTAAGGCGAGCGCTTAAGGCACTCATTTTATTTGGGCAACTAGCTCAAGGGTGCACGGCACACCTCGGCTTGGGCTGTTGCTGTTACCTCGGATCTGACCTAGCTAAACTATTCTAAGCTATTCATACATATACTCGTTTGTGAGTCATACAATTGCGATTGCATGATTCACAAACGTTTACATGTATATCTGATGTGAAACGAACTAAACTACTCGATTCAGTTCGGTTAAGGGAAAAAAATAAAACCCTTCCACTATGTGTGTAATATGTGCATCTATGTGAGGTGATCTCGTGTGTGTACAAGTGATGTGAGTGAGTCACTGTATCGCGATAGTGACAGCTCGAGGGCTCCATCCGGGGACGACCTAGGCTCGAGATATCACTGAGGAACCACGGTGTGTGCGGGAACGAAGGAGGGACCTTCCCTCACGGCAGCGTGAGGGAGGGTTACGCGTGCGTGGGCGCAAACACGCATCTTAAAAGATCGAATTTATAGTTAGTTACTTGAGCTACGTAGGCGCCGGAATTAAAAAGTATTAATATTAGTTGATCGTTTTAGGGGAAGATAGACGTAAATGCACGAATTTACTCTATTTTACATGAGTTATTTATTTTTGAACGATGGCACGCACGAGCCTTTGTAGTGTAGCCGCGATGGCTGGGAATCTATGAATCGCGGTTACGACACCTAGTAGCGGATTCCTAACGGTCTCTTCGTAGGCCGAGATCTCTGAGATCTCGTGGAAAATGAGTAATTGACCTGCGTAATCAATACTCGATAGGGAAAAGGAATAAGCGGGGTGATCCTGTGAAGGATTAGCCGCTTGGGGTCTGGGAGTTGGCTGGGACGTGGGCTTAGGAGCCCTCGGTAAGGCCTCACGGGACATGAGAGGCGGAGATCGAAGGAGGGAGGGGGCGGCGGCCGTCCTAGACGGGGAGACCTGTCTTGGGTAGCGGGGGAGCTTCGTACGCGGGGCGCGGGGACATCCGCGATAATTCGCGGTATGGCCCTCGCCGCGGCACAAGACGCAGCTTGGAGGGTCAGAGGAGGTCGGAGAGCGGGAGCACTCCTTAATGGAGTGGTCACCGAGGCACTTAACACACCTGGGACGCAGGCGACAGTTACGTGCGGAGTGTCCGTAAACCTGAAAGTTGTGACATTGTGAGGATAGGGACGTTTTGCGCGGCGGCTCGACAATAATGCCGGAGAGGCCGCAGAGGGTCGAGAGATCAAAAATGGCTTTCCCATCCTTGGTGCGGTCGAGAACGACTAACACCATATTGTAGGGTGCCTTCGTGCGCGGAGAGCGCATGCGGTGTACCTCACGAACAGGAATGTCCTTTTCGTTGAGGTCGTCGGAGATGTCATCGGGGACTCTACGGATGACAACTCGTAGTAAGCGCTCTTCCTCGAGCGAATGAGTGAAGTAGCCGAACTTGTTATTCCGAAGGAAACGAGTTAGGTCTTTATGGACGGTAGGGTTCGCGACCTTCACCTGGATACCGACAGGGGTATTCACGGCGGAGGTAAAGGGAATCTTTGCTGTTTCCAGCATGTGACGAATCAGGACCCAGGACGCCTTGTCCTGAGGTGAAACTGGTCTGGAGGGCGTGGATGTCATTTTTGGCACTTTCGTGCCATCAATCAACGTTTAGGAGTTTGGAAGGCTTACGGCCTTCGTTATCTGAAGAGGGATTCGTGCGCTTTTGGCGCTGGCGAGGTGAGACGGTAGTCAAACCCATCATTCGCGGGATCTTGCTCCATATCGGAGCCCTCCTCGTCTGGGATGTGAGCGGAGGGGTTTTCTGCTTCTACAGCGGTCGGGTTTTCCAAGAGCAAGGAGAAGGAGTTTGTCATAGGAAAGACAGTGTTGGACGGGACTGTGGGTGGGGGACCTCTGTTTTGAAAGATATGCGCCTCCCTACACAAGTGGTCGTACTCCGTCTGTTGGGCAGCAGTTCATGACGAATTCTCTAAATCGTGCGTGATCGCGTACGAGCGAGCTTAGCCGGGCCATACCGGGGCCTGAGGAAGAGGACTGGGTGGAAGAAGACATTATATACCTCCCTGCCAGAGGGGCAGGGGGGCGCGCCTTTTTTAAATTTAACGGACTATCCCGAGTCCGGACCAAGAGAGCTATGGGCAAAGTGCAATGCCGCACAGTAGATAACCTACAAAGCCTAGAGGGAGGCCCTAGCAAGCCCGAGGCCGAGAACGCAGACCGGTAAACCGGGCTACGCCCTAACAGACACCCGGGGATGGAATGAGGGGATCAGGAGGGTGGGAGGGAGACAGCTGGACTTGACTAGGCGACCTCGTCTGTCAGTGCAGTAGGCCGCGGGACCTACGACGAGCGGACAGGTCGCTCCAACTCACTTCGTTGTCTACACCGTGAGGTATCCGTGAGCTGGCCAAACGACTGGACTTTTCAAAAAATTAACCCGGGTTCGCACCGAAAGTTGCAGTTTGATACGCTCTAAAATCGAGCGCCTAACGATTGACAGTTCTGTTGCTATCGCTAGCAACGGAATGTAATAATTCGCTGCGGACATACTCGAACAAACGTAGCGTACGCGAAACGCAGCGTCGAATCGCCGCGCAGCACGACGTAAACAAACACGCCGGAGATGCGGCGCAACACAACGTAAACAAACGAAGCGCGGCACGACGCGGGACACGAAGTAAACAACGCGGTGCGAGTACGTCGCACGAGACCGACTCGAGGGCGTTGGAGGCGAGAGCGCGAGCGCGACAGTGAGACAGCAGATCGGACAAACGAGAGCGGCGGACGCGGCGGTAAGCACGACCGTTCCCCACGGCGGCCCGATCGGAATCCCGACCGGAGTGGCCGCCCTTAGTGCTATTCTATAGAACCGAACTGTGAACGCCTAGACTGTCGGCACCCTATGCAACAGTCGTACTTTACACAAAATTCGTATTTTAACTAAGATAACTGCGTTGATTCAATTCAATTCAATATTAAATTTACAAAAAAGCGAGGCAGTCATAAGGATTTCCGATTTATGAATTTTTGAATTAATTATAATGTGAATTATTTAAATTTCATAGTTTATAAATTTAAATTATTATCATTAGTCCCTCTTTCACATCTATTGACACTCCGAATAATATCTAATAATATACTTTTTTATACAGTTTAATAATTCATCAAACTTATAATGGGCTGCCCAATCTCAATACAAAATATCAATATTACATACAGCATATTACATCGCTTTTTCCACTTCACATATTACTAAACGCGTATTGCTTATAAAAAAATATTATTTCTTGAAGCTTTGATAACTCAATGTTAAATGAAACTATAGTGATATATATTTTTTAACCCTTAAATGCATGATTTTTTATTTTGAATTTGGAAACTAATTTTGTATCAATAAAAAAAAATTACCAGCCAAGAGTAATGTCATCTTTTTCTTTTTTTCTTTTTCATTGCGTATTTTTTAAGGAAGGTGCTTTCAGAAACACACAGACTTAGGTTTTTGAATAAAATAAAGTGGAAGTGGATTGTAGACAATTGGCCACAATATGCATTTAAGGGGTAATAAGGATCAAGTATCTGCAAAGTGAATCCGAACACATTTGATTGAAATGTATCAAATAGTTTTTGACTGATGCCCACATAATTGCAGACGTCTATAATTTTATATAGAAAATACAGAAGTCTAAATTGAAATATACATTTCTTATCGCAGACTATGTTACTCCTCTTGTCAAATACCAGCGTGTTTGATCGTTTTAATTAGTCTATGTCGCAGAGTTCCGTGTAGATGTTCATATTTAAGTTTCACGTGTACAAGAAATAAACACGACTGACTTATGACATTTCGTTGTATATCTATACTAGTTTTTCATGTAACCAACCGCGATGAAACTTTGGGGAATGTACGCCAATGAATAAATTAGTGCAAACACTTTAAGAAAGATGGCGTGAGTCGTATCGTTTCGAAGACAACATAAACGAATTCTAGAGTGTTACACTAATCACGTATACTGTCGATGGAGTCAGGAATGGCAATAAACACTTCGTAGATAGTGTCACTATTTATTCGGCCAGAGCTTCGCCTTACAATACTTGTTATATAAGAAGTGCGTCCAGATCAGCGACATCTTGCCCTTTATATGCTACCAATGTAGTCTCACACCGGAATGAACAGCCGATAACTTCCACCAATAGCGTTCGAGGTCATTAGTAACACCCCGATAAAGTCAATAGCGCGGTAACGCAGGTCAATAGTGGTTCCCCGGGTGGCGTTGTAATCACGCCTCTCGGGTGTGTCACGGTACCGGACGTAGACATTAACAAGAGCAAAAGCTTCTAATGGTTTACATAATTAAAAAAAAAGTATTACTGGAATAGATAATTCACACGACACACATGTATGATGTTTAAAGATTTTTTCTAGTATGAAAACGACTAGTCCAATAGGGTAATTATTGTTAAAGTGTATTTTTTAAATCATACTTTTAAAAAGTTATATTATTTTATACTACTTATTACCGCGGCTTCTTTCACGTAGTTTAAATAAATATCTTTGAGATATATTTATAAATAGTTTATTT
This sequence comes from Antheraea pernyi, assembly GCA_015888305.1. Lineage (NCBI taxonomy): Eukaryota > Metazoa > Arthropoda > Insecta > Lepidoptera > Saturniidae > Antheraea > Antheraea pernyi. The sequence goes on along the minus strand of MU160891.1, from coordinate 633,795 downwards.
TAAATCTTTTTGATAATATTCATTACCAAAATGGGACCAAATTATATCTACAAAACGATAATGTTAATTATAATCGATCGATAACGCAAGTTGTGTTTAATATTTTTAATTTGCTTCATAACTTAAAAGTGGTCGTTACATCTTCAATTAAATACTATACTTACAATACTGGCATTTCTTTGAGTAATCATTGTCCAAACTCATTCGCTTATGCATTATATTTGGTTAATATTTCAGAGTTTGTGTAAAATCTTTTTACAAAAGGGTAGCCATTTTGTATCCCCGAAGATTACTTTGAATGCCACAAATTGTTCTATATATAACATAATAAAATATATAGTAAAACCTGAACAGAGAATACATCTATGATTAAAAATAACAATTATATAAATAGGTCCAGTAATTTTCGTGATATAGCAAACGAATAAACAGGCAGATAGGAGATTAGTTAGACGTTGATTTTTATATGTCTATATATACTCCAATAGTATGTTGTGTAGAGAATTATAACATAGCTTTGATTACAGCGCGGAACTATGCGGTAACATCAAAACGATGCGGTTACGGTAAATTTATGTGCGGTTTTTCTTCCAGTGCGTACAAGACGTATCTTGTCGCTGTGAAATCTACAAGCTCTTACTATGCAAGTTATTGCTGGAATATTTTTATTTCCTTTAAATACATTGCAATTATCGGACACTGACCACTGATTGTATCCACTAAGAATTTAACGCAAGGGTAATGCTAACTAATATTATGAATATTATGTATGCGAAATTGAGTTTGTGTGTTACGCTCTCACGTCATAACTGCACTACTGATCATTATAACATTCTTCATATACATTGCCATAGGTACAGGCAAGGACATCTTACAACCAGAATAAAATGTAGTCTTCTCGTGGATCAAATAAACTAACGCGAGTGACGTCCCAAGCAAAAGTTAGTTGTATATAATATACAATTAATCTTATGGAAAACTAATAATTGTTAAGTACAATATTAAAACTCCTTAGATCAGTTTGCTTAAGTAAATTAGAGTTATAGGTTATAAATTTAAAAATTATCAATAATAACCGTTTTTGGGCATACCAAATACGTTATATAACAATCTTACTATTGAAGGAAATTTATAAACAGTTTTGAGAAATGTGACGAAATGTTTATTGTTAAAAATAACAAGTACACGCCGTTATGTTGACGATAATATGATTAATAATGAAATTCTAAAATCGGCTGAATGCCTTAAGCGCTCACCTTAGCGGTCCGGTGAAGCTGTTAAGGCCTTGCTAGGCTAATAGCGTAGTCAGGTTGAGAAAAAAAAATGAAATAGTAAAATCATCTTAGTATATTCTATCTACTACAATTTATTATATCTACAATCTATAAACGATTTTTAAATTCTTAAAGATAAGTTATTTAAAGAATATAAATTAGTATTATAAATTTGAATGTGAGCTTGTTTTAGTCTAGTGAAGCTGTGAAGGCCCGCCAGGCGTTAGAGAGTTTGTTACTCTTTTACACCTTAACTGCTCAACCGATAAATATGTATTTTTTTATACACGTTACCAGATGTACAGGAAAAAGTATTAAGGTTCGTATCATCACAAAAAAGCTGTTTCCGAGGTATAACAAATATCATTTATAACATTAACGCGAGCTAAACCACTGGCAAAAGCTATATCTATACCACAGCTAAAAGCAAGAAATTGATTTCTTGTGCATTTCAGCATTATATATACATTATACATTTAAGTACGTCGGTATGTATGAAGTTACATGCTTGTTTTTATGAATTCTAAGAAGTTTAATGTTTTTGTATGTTGATTTTTCAAACAACGAGAGTATGAACATCAAGTTGCAAATGAAAAATAGAACTACGGCAGGTTTAAAACTATTAAAACAATTAGAACTAATTTATAAATATGAATAAACAACCCTTTAAGTATTTATATATCGTATACTTCTCATGGCATTACTTATACTATAATTCGAACGATACATAGAAGATTAGCATGGCCCCTGCGCGAGAATGACACGCAAAACTCATGAAGCGTTTCACATTTTTTAGTCGGGCCTAGGGAAGATGGGTTGGGGAGTCCATTTTGCCATTGCCCGGATCCGGCGGATGTATGAGACGATTGGTGTGCACACGGTCGTCTTCTGACAAGGACGGGGCTCGGCGCGGCGTTTTTCTGCTGCTGGACC
>MU160891.1:580899-631521 GCA_015888305.1 Antheraea pernyi | reverse complement strand
TGAACCAACCACTGAGATGGCATGATGAAGTTTGTAGAGAACTCTAGTCGCCCCAACTATAGCAGCAGATGTACACCCGAGGTTTCAGACTTTGCCAGTTGGACATAACCCATTCTCTCCTCCGGGAGGGTGAGAATCCATAAGGGATTAATCCACATTAAAAAAAGGTATTCATATATCCTCAATTACGTTTGATTTAGTTAATATCGTGTTACATGTCAATCGACTTGAAATAACAAATAGCGATCCTAATTAAAACGTACTTTGTAGTTCTCCGCGTCCTCGGATGCGGAGTTTGTTAAGATTTATCCGGCAATTAGTAGTTTGTGAAACAGCGCCCGGCGACGTTCCACGTTTACTCAACGAGTTCTTTTAAACATAACTGAGGATTCCCAGAATGTAGAAGATTTTGATTCTACATTTGCAGGAGCATTTAGTATTGTTCCTTGATTGCGGAGACGAAATAATTGTGAACATAGTGATAGTGACATATCAAGAAATAAAACAGGTATGTTAGAGCAAATCAATGTTTTATAAATTCCCATAGCAAAATATCTCGACGATATTATTAACATCGATCTTATAGAGAAGTAACAAAAGAATATCTAGTATTATAAAATGTAAATGAGTTGACAAATATTTTAATAATTATATAGGGTATATGCTTCATAATTAATACTATATTATCAAAAATGACCAATTAGAAAAGAAAACGGTTCCCCAGATGACTTCGTCATTTTTACCCGCGACGCCTAAAAATGGGTGAAAGAATGAAATATTCAAATATAATGAAAAGTACTCTGTTTAAACATACGATTAAATAAATTATTAAAGATTATTTACGAAGAACAAGAATTGGTTTGTTTAGTGATATGAGAGAAGAAATTGCGTTTCGATGATTGGATTTTGGAATAGAGTGTACATTTGATATAAATATTAAAACAGAATATTTCCAGCTTCTTGATATCAAAATGTCGAGAAACACGTCTCAAACCTAAGAAGATTATAGTATTTCCATAATATAACTCAATGATATATTTACTGCACTTAATGTCAGCAAATTTATAAAATCAAATTTCGTTACGCAAGTTGCATCTGTGCACATTTCAGGAATACAAATGTCATAAATTGACCTAAGTTTATCTCAGTCAATGGGTATGGAGGATATAATTTTTTTATTTAATATAACTTATCCAAAAATCTGAACTTGAAATGTTATTTTCGAAACCATATGAGTTTGTGGATAACTGCACTTGAAGTTCAGTCCAAATATTATATCTTCCATTTGTATTGCGTAAGCATCAAATAATACTGCGCAATGTTGCAATTATGCAACGTCATAAAAATTACGATTTTCTTAAATGCTATGGAAATTCATAATTTGGCTTACAAATAATTATTAACTTACTTCATTATCTATAACTTCTTAGTGGTAAGTTAGTACGATAATCGTCATATCTATTTTAAACTTTACTTTCAAAGTTTATGGTAATATTATTAGATACCAAAAAGTAAATCGAATTTAAAAATAATTCCACTTCCGATATTAGAATACCACAAATGGATTTATATAAAAAATAAAACAAGTACACATCTCTACACGAAAACTCACATCAACAATTAAATCTCAAGTAACACAATAATTCATTAAAACCCAGAGAAATACAAAAAGCAACGTAAATTGGAAAGAACTCACGCAATACAACAACAATCACGCAATATAACCTTCCAGCGAAACGACCGAGCAAGAATGTCCCCAATGGCTCGACAGACTCGCCTTTTACAGCAATTCAGGCAAGATACGACCGACCAATAACTTTTGACCAATGGCGTGTCAAGTCATTAGTAACACCCCCGCTGTAGTCAATAGTAAGTCTATTGTAATATTGTTACAATATAATATTGTATTGTAATACTATTGTAGTACATATATATATATACTTTGAATAATAAAGGCAAAATACTTTAGTCTTTATATTCAGGTACGTAATACAAATCCAATATAATTACATCTCAGACGAACAAATCTAGAAATCCGAAACTTTTAGCAGATACACGGTCGTTTAAACCCAAGTTCTTGGGATAAAGGAGGGCTAGAGAATTGCGAAGATTTATACGATAAGAGGGCCAAGTTTCTAACTTGAACTTAAGTATTTATCTAAGATTTTCAATTTGAAATTTCTCTTCTGGAGGTAGATACAATATATACAACGTGACTTACCTATGTTTTTATTTGTACAATAATTAATGATTACCAAAGTAGTTTTATTCACTATAGCAGTGCCCGCGACTTCGTCCGCGTGGAACCTTATCTAAAAACAATGAATGTATTAGTCGATATATTTATCAATTTTTCTCTCGTACTTACGCTGCATCGTCATTAAAATTACAATAACTTTTGATAGAGTGCACCGATTTTAATGAAACAACACAATGAGGCAACATGTCCCTTCATTTGTCCCTTAGTGTATCCGAGGCTTTAAATGTCTACTTTCAGTTCGCGATAATAAATGTCTATCTCATAAAGATAGCTCAGAGCAATAATTTTTATCTTATACATATACTATTGAAATAATAATTGGTTATTTGCGATGCTATTTGGGTACAAATAGGGTTTAAATTTTTATGTAATTTAATACTTTAATAACGTTCGGTATTTAATGTAGATCAAAACTACATTTTCCAAGGTATCGTTTTAATAATAAGAGTATATCACATATTTGAAATACGCGCAACACTATTTGGGTTTGTAAAAACAAAATGAAAATCGCGTTATCTTGAAATATATGGGATGGTGCTTTGAAACATGATAATTGGTTTTAAAAGGATATTAGGAAACAAAGGTAATATTCACAATAAAATGTTATGTGCTATATACTTTTGGTGTTCATTTAACACTGAAATATAACTTTGTAGATTATCTCTTTGTAGGTGGTAAAGCCACGCTGAAGCTATTACTGGTTCATCATGAATACCCATTCAGGCTCATTCAAGGTAGTTCAACCGTATCACAGAAAACAGATGTGAAGTAACAGTGTTTGTATTGTTGCGTTTCGTTAATTTAGTGAGAGAACTGGAGGCCCACCTACCATCCCCTCGTCTCTCCTCTCCCCTCCCCTTCATCCCAAACAGAGGCAGGCAACGCACTTATGACTCCCCAGGTGTTAGTATCTATGGACGGCGTTGTTAGTGTCTATGGACGGTGGTGATCACTTAAAATCAGGTGACCCCATCTGTTCGTTTTCCTCCTCTCCTTCTTCTTCTTACCCTTATCCCACATAAGTAGGGTCGGTACAACATGTTTGTCATGTTGTGGTATATGATTTGGGTTAATTTTTACGATCGGCCGCCTGCCTGACATCAACCCTCCTTGGGATTATTTTGTTGTACCACTGTATTTATGATTATTATTATATAGTTACAAAGTCTGATGGGATCCTTAGCCTTACAATTTTTCTGTAGGCTTTAGCTTTGGTAGGCTACTTATAGTGTCTCTTTGAGCGGCACCTCCGTTCCGGTTAAAAACAAAGTTCTTCAAGATTATGGTCTGCTTGCTTGATTGTCTATTGATTATGGTTCGTTTTCCTCCTATGACATATAAATTAAGAATAAGAATTTATTATATTGTAGATTATTACAGAAGTTATTATTAAATTTGTATTATTACTAGCTGTACCCGTGACTTCGTTCGCGTGGAACCTTATGTAAAAAATAAAAACTAATAGTCATCTGAATGTATTATAGACCATTTACTTATTTACATTTCTCTCGCACTTAAGACGTCTCGTTATTAAAATTATAATAACTTTAGATAGACTGAACCGATTTTAATGAAACAAAGACTAAATATTACTTGAAGATATGCTTTATGATTTTCTTGAAAAGGTTTTATCCTGAATTTTTTAATTTGTATTAAAGAAATTAAAAATTGTGGGACCATCCACAATTATACAAGTGCTCTTTAGAAACAATTATAAGTATGACACGCAAGTCCCTTATAGTAAAATGTAATGTACACATTAGATATATAAATACTAACAGTGTGGCAAATGTGGTTTATCATCAGTAACATATTTTGGAAACTTAACCCACCATAGCCCATCAGTGCTCACTTACACTGTATAAGGAACTAATGAAAAAATACTTAAAGACGTCTTAAAATCTAGCATAAATATAAATCAAGATATAAAAGTTTACATCTATCTAAGTAGTTTTTAATATTTGACAATTTAAATAAAATAAAATGGCCGCCATAATGACCAAAAAGACAATATAACTCAGAATACATACATAGATATAGATATACGAATTTCGATTATATTTATTCTTGGAGTCCAGTATAACGCACGTCCTACGCACATGTTTACAGTGAACAACATATTTTTGCTAAATTTCTTGCGAACGTAGTCGCTGGTAACAGCTAATCTAAAATAGAATATCCTAAATTACTTTGTATACGGTCAGCTATCTGCCAGTGAAAGTCCCGTGAAAATCGGTTCAATCGTTTTGGAGATAGCATTGTGGGCAAAGCCACGGTTAACAGCTAGTCTAAATTATAATAAACTAAATTACTTGTTATGATTTCCGCTATCTGCCGGTGAAAGTCCCGTTTTGGAGATAACATTGCGGACGAAGCCGCGGTTAACAGCTAGTCTAATTTAAAGTAGCCTATGTAACCCGCTGTAATTTTTTCTATTTGCTAGTGGAAATCGGTCCAGCCGTTTCGGAGATTACCCGGAACAAACAGACAGACAGTCAAACCGTAAACAATTTAAAATTGCCTTTTTGTTATCAGTTGCGTGTATACTTTCACACCCAATCAGTAAAAAAATCTTATTTTGATATTAAATACAGACACTTCATTTTTATTATATGTATAGATTTTTAAAATTGCGACAATTGTATTTACACAAATTTCAATGTACACACACGTTAGATTTACGTTCTTACTATATGACGATAGACAAAAAAAAGTGCGTGCGTACAAAGTACACATGTCAGAAGTGAAACTTCTTTGGCGAACTAATTTATAAGTCTTGTTTATATTTATACAAATCTAAAACTTTAGATTTTCGAGACTTATTTATTTATTTATTTAGGTTACCAACAGAGTCAACATCACTATATGTTAATATAATACAGTAAAATGTACTGTTCGACATTTTTGCTAGATATGACCCTATTTACAGGCAACAACGACATGCATATAAAAATTATGAGAGCATAATATAATTTAAATAATTAACAAGTTAAAAATTTCAATATGAAGTAATACAATGAATTATAAATGAACACATAAAGAATTGAAGAATTATATAATATTAAAATGATAAAAATGATTCAGAAAACTGAACAAGTTCGAATTGGAAATCATAATCGGTTTCATTGTTTAATCATTAAGAGCATATGATTTCTTAATATCCGTAATGGTTTCGAAGAAAATATCAGTGTTACTTCTAGTACTCTTAGATGCAACGTTATATAGTCTCATTAGTCTATTTAATGGGGAGAAGTGGCCCAAATTCGTGCGAGATCGTTTTTCATAGAATAGTTTGTAATTGCCTGATCGCGGTATCCGAGAAGGTAACGTAATACACACTTGTGATAGTAGTAGTGGCACGTCCAAGATGCTATTTACCAATTTAAATAAAAATACCCTGTCTAAAAGTTCAAGAGTTGAAAAATAGATGAAAAATCTGCGTTTACTGCAAATGACGTCACTTCCGTTGCATACCTGCGTGAAGTTACATCTGTAAAAGTTTTACCATCATGCGCCTAAAGAAGTTTCACTTCAAAAAAAATATTCTGGGATTGATTGAATTTAGTTACTAACGCCCATATATAACGATTATATAGGTACATAAATATATAAATCCATAGATTTTCTGCATTTAATGGAACAAAGAAGAAAGACAATGGGTGAACTCTTAAAGTCTAGATTTTACATCGTGGTATTTGTAAAACTAGATGTCTTCCAATCGCCTTTGAGAGAAAAGCTATGCGATGAAGCGATTCCGATATATACGAAGAGAATGGAATCGAAATTGAAATTCCTCACACGGAACATCTCTGAGTGGATCGTAACATGTGAACCATAAAACTATCGTAAATGTATTGTATAATATAGTAGAATCAAAATTAATTTGTAACTTATATAGTCATAAAGCCTTTATTATTATCAGTAATGCAGGTATATAGGTACACTAGTATATATACAGTAGGGAGTTTTATTTGAAACGAATATTGTTTTTTCGCTGACATCTTGAAATATCTTTCTAGATGCCTAGAAGAAAATCCCCTCAAAATTTGAGCCCTTAATTTTAATTCCAAATACTTCTTTTTTTATCTAGAATTTTTCCCACTTGAAAAGCGTGTATTTCAAATCACATTTTCTTACTGTTTCATTTTCTTTCTCCATTACCGTATTTTAAGCTATCATAGTAACAAGCAAGGTTATTTGTGGTATATTCAACATTCTTCAAAAGATCCCATGACAATTTTACTATAACTCGACCCGTGTAAATTGTGTCAGCTATAAATGATCTTTTTGTTTACTTTTTTCTCATAATTTTGAAAATATTAAGAGAATGGCTCATTCTAACAAAAAAGTAAAAGGACAAAGTTATGGGTAATTAAATTATGTATAAAAATAGTCCTCAATGATATACCGCTAAAATGCATAGTTTTGAAGAAATGTGCAGTTATTGAAGTAAGACTTTACGCACGCTGACTCGGAGAGTAAGCTGATGAATGCATGACTAGAGCGTTACGAAAAGTGTGATCGTGCGAGGCGCACGGAAGTTGAGCGAGAGGTATAAGTTGGTGAAGGTAAAAAGAGAGAGAGAGTTACGTTTCCTATTATCAATGAAAATCCATAATAAATTTAAATATTTGTAGAAAATTAATATATGAACATATATATTATACATATATAAACATATGTATAAGTTGCTAAAGAAGTTTAACATCAGTCGTGTGGTCTAGAGCACACTCGTTTTTTTTATATTTTTTTGTCGATGTCTAAAACAACATTTCAGGGAATCCGAGAAAAACAAAATAATCGTTTTTAACACCCCGATATACAGTAGTAGGGCTTTTTCTAAGCTGGTTAGCTACAACGTTCAGGTTGAAAATCTGTGGCCAATTACTCGTGTGGCCGCATTTGAAAGCCAGTCCCACTCTAGTTTTAGCTTTTTTTTTCGAATTGACTATGCTATGGACTTCGCAAGGTCTTAACAGCTTCACTAGACTAGGTTTAGTATGTTTACCATCTTAGACCAGATTGTTATTTAAAATTAGATAAACCTGAGGCCAAACATACCTATATACGGTGTTATTACAAATAGTCAAATACGTATTGAATACTCGTTTGAAAAAGGTTTCGAATTAAATGCACCGCGGTCGCTGAATGTTCGCCATCTTGCTCTTTTGTCTCGCTTTGTTTACGTTAGGATAGACTTGTGAAAAAGGGATAACGTGAACTACTCTGAATACAGTTACGTAGAACACAATTTAAGGTATAACTTATTACAAACTAACAAACAAACTATATTATACAAGAAATGGTCTATATGTTACTTTAAAATTATCCCTAGTTATAATTTAATTTTATAATTTTCATAAAAAATATTTAATATACAGTATTGGTCTAGTTAGAGTTCTATTATATGTATATAGATTTGAAATAATAAGTTGATAATACTTTTTCTAATAAAACTCATTAAGAGTTGAGTAAATATAACAAAATGCCCGCCAAATTGATTAACCAGATGTAAGCCACCTCACCTGCACGTTGTGCACCCTGCGGAATAAAGAACGAGGCAATGGTGAAAGCGGGGTGGTAGGGTTTTACAGCCTGACTGGGTCGCAACCACCATGTATATGGCGAAAAAGTCCGTCATAGTGATTCGCTTCTGCGGGTCGCGTTTTGGGAATCAGCCTGTGCATATCCAGCTTTTCACAGGTCGGCATGACAGCGGCGACCGACGATGGATAGTGTGTCACTCGGTGGTCGCCATTGTTTTTGGATTGTACTATGCTTACCATAAGGCATAGTGCAGCCATTTTGCCGTTGCCTACAATTAAAAAAAATAATAACATAAAAACATTAATATCCAAAATATATACATTTCGATTATGTTCAATATGGCGCAACTTCTGCCTCGTGTAATTTACTAAAAAAGTTTTGTTCAATGTAACACATCTAGGTACACTGCACTATGCAAATATATAAGCTAAGGAAGCAGTATCCAGTACGTTGTGCACCTCATGTACACATTTAGACAGAACAATTTTTTTACTATATTCCATATTGACGAAGACGCAGGTAATAATAGTATAGAATAAAATAGCCTAAGTTATATAACTTCAGTTTTCTGCCAGTAAAAGTCTCATGAAAATCGGTGCAACTCGGAGTCACCACGCGGGCCAAGCCGCGGGTAACAGTAAAATTATTATAAATTAAAATCAACCGTATAAAATTTTGCACGCACTGCGTTTTGATACGTAGCGAATGCAAAATTAGACGTTAAAATGGCGCGTCGCTTCTCGTGAGTGACTTATGCATGTGTGGAAGAAATTTCTATGAGGCGTACTTAGCGCCATCCGTCATTCAGCAACATCAATAAATTCGTTTTGTTTGAGATACGAACGACCGTTGAGTCATTTTGATATTGTTCAGTTAAAATACTCAAGTTGCGAATCATTTTTAAGGGTGAGGTTAGGAGGGTGAAAATTTGAGGTTATAGGTATCTTTTGATGGCAAATAAAAAAAAATATGAAAAAGAAAAATTGACAAAAAAAATTCTGGACAGCGATACGCTAAACACCTAGACTATAAAATATACTTTACGACATATTCTCACACCTACCAACTTAAATATACATTTCAAATCTATAAAAATTTGTCCAGCCGTTTAGAAGGATTTCGAACACTAACACCGTGACACGAACTTTTTATATGTTAGAAGAAAATATATACTTATGATAGAGAAATATACGCGATCGACACAATCTAAGGATAATTAGAAAACAATTTTAGATTCCTATAATGACATTTTAAATTTCATTGTATTATAATCTTGATTGTGATATGCGCAACCCCGAACACTCTTCATTAATTCTGAGCTACATTCAGAGCGACCAAAAGAGTGACGAGAATTATAGGTATATTATATTTACACCTTCATTGTTGATAACTAATGAATAAAAATATTAAAAAACAAAACAACGAAGTTGAATGTACTCATGATGTTCGTTGTAGAAAAGAAAATATCGTCTTTCAAATTATATCCGTTCTACTCTTGTATGAAAGTTTTTGTCGACAAGAGATTTTATATGGTTAACCCGTATTAATCTTTAACAGCTACTTTCAATAAATAATTAAATCATCGTATTGGTGTGTCAGGGAATAAGAGATATAAGAAACACTGGATTCAATCTTATATAATATTTATTACATTAATTTATTTACAAAATCTTACTATTACATTAGATTAGAATGACGTATCTAATCACAATCACTAAAACTATAATAATAACTTTAAAACATAAGGCGGGCGTATAATACTTTTTTAACTTAAACTAATACCTAACAGAATAATATAAAAAATATTTTTTTCATAGCTTATTTCTATTTATAAATATCAGTCATAATATAGCAGTGTTGAGGTAGTTCGTTATTAGACGTAAATTGAATAACAATCAAAATTATACGTTAAACCATTTCATAAATATGATGATTTTTTATTGAAATGGGTCTTAATATCTATCAGTGTTGAGGTAGTTCGTTTTTACACATAAATAGTATAATAATTAAGAATGCTAAAAACTTTTTAACTATGTTTTTCTCTTCAAATTAACTTTCAATTCTTCTTTAGAAATATATTCGCTAACTTCATTCTCACTATTAAACTTCACTCTGTCTTCGGCTATGATGCGTTCAGTTCGACGAACATAAGCCTTACACACCTCGATAAACTTACAAACATCGACCTTCATAACAATCTTCTGATAGCGCGCATAAACATTTTTAGCTCCAATATAAACATTGGACGGGAAAATGGTTACTAAATCTTCGTTGAACTTTTTCTTCTTGGATATAAACTCAATATACTCAGGCAAGGTTGGATATCTTTCAAGAGCACAGACGCATTCAATAAACAGTTTGTACAGAGACAAAATTTTGTCAAACTCAAGCGAATCGATAGCTTCATAAGTTACTTCAATTTTATCTTTGTCGTCGTCGTTATTGATAACTACTTTCTTTGTATTTTTGAGTAATTCCGAGTAAAAGGATTTACTTTGATCGATAGTAAAAAAGGGACGGTATGTTTTCTCACAAATTTCATACATACTTTCTCCCCCATTGGAATCATTCAATTCGCTTTCAAAATGAATCAAGTGTACGTAGTCATTCAAATGAACTTTCTCTTCAACTATATCGTCGGGCAACATTTCTTTGTGATTCAATTTAAGGTAATTCAGTTTGTATAAATTAAACGGCTTATCAATTTCACTGACTAGAAAACCGTCAACGGTCTTGAAGATTTTTTCCAGCAAATAATAAACTTTGTCTTTATATTTTTCAATTTTCTTCAAAATCAATACATGACTAAGTAATTCTCTCCGTTTTTCGATAGATTGCAAATCTAGATCATAATTAAAGTACTTCAAAATTTCGATCATATAACGCGCGACGCCATAATACATTCTCAAACGCTCGTGTACGAATTCGTATGGATAATCTTTAAAAATCCACGAAGACAATTCAACGCAGTACCACAACGCAGTTAAAAGCGATGTTTTTTCTGGAGGATCTAGTGGTAAAGACGATAGTCCAATTGTACACACTGTCTCACTGATACGTCGCATTGTATATTTTTTGAACTGTTCGACGACATTTCTATCCATCCATTCTTTGTTTTCACAGTTTTTCCATAGCACAAAATAAAATAGTCCAACATTGTAATGGATCTTTTTGAAATCAAAATATGTCGCTGATAAAATGTAATCGTTGTATTTATCAAACTGATCTGTGTCTGTCAGCACAAGGCCGCCATGAAATAGTTTCCGTGTTCGCGGTTCAGTCTTCGTATTGTTTGCCAATAGTTGTTTGTAAACATTCAAAGTGTAAAAGTAACCGATCGACTCACTGATATCTTGATCTTTCATCAAAAACAACGGACACTCCATGGTTGTTTTGAATTTACTAAAACTAGCAGGTGACACTTGTGCTGATCGTTTTGTTTTATGGAAGATGATTTTGTCTAATAAATTGAGTTCCGCCAGAATCACAACAGGGATTCCCTTATCGTCATCCAGAATGATGTCAGGAAACTCAATTTCTTGTTCAGCTGTGAAATTAACATCAATGATCTCTTCTTCTTCAACTTGCTTGTCAAATTCCGTGTTGAACTTCAAGGCGTCAAATGAGTAGGATTTTGCATCACTGACGATGTAATTGATCAAAGTTGAAATAAATTTTTCAATGTCAACTTTCACCGTATTACCCAACCCATAAAGACTTTGGTACCAATCTCTCTTAACGAATTCGCGTCGAAATACATTTCTGTCTTTTGTTTCCAGGTTAACTGTACTATCCATCGTTTCCGATGACAACTCATCGAACAATCGATTTCGCAGATTCTTCAATTTGTTGATTTCTAACAAAGCACAAGCGTCGTTTTTGAACTTTCTGATAAACTTTAACCTGATATAAGACTGTAGATGATCTTTTTCGGCTGCAAAGTTATCAACGGTGATTTTGTCGTAGTCAAAGTCTTGAGAAATATCAGTATTGTCATAAAGTTCGTAATTACGATAAATCATGCAACGGCTCTTGAAGAAAGATGCAGCTACTGAAAGGTCAACATAATTCGGGTTTTCATTGAATGCATGGAAAACAACCGTTTCATAATGCATATCCTCGTTTAATAGGAAACATTTATCTATACTCTGATAGTCGATCAAACCGTCGGTGATGATGTACAGTAACTTGATTCTATCATTTTCATCGCGGATATACTGATTTTTTAGGCATTGGATAATCGTGTCTGGCTCTGTACCCATCCATCCACAAGTCAGATTGTTATATGCTGTTCTAGTCTCATCTTCGTCCACTTCCCAACATCTGCTGCCCCAGTGTAAATAAATAATTTTTGATTCTGTTGGCGGTTCCCCGGCAATCAGTAGCTTCTGTTGCAATTTTTCTACCTCACATTTGAATTGTTCAAGAGTTTTCAAACCGTTGCTGTGATAATACTTGACTCCGTCAGTTGACCCCGAAAAATCTTTTGCATAAATGAAGTAATTAACCATGTTCACTTTATTACTACTTTTTTAATTTTAGAGTGGAGCAATGTTTTGCACCCGATGAGGATTTATTACTTATCTCAATTTAATGATGGTAGTGTGTGGTATTCCAAGTTATTTTTGTCTATAACTTAGTAGCGTACGGAGATAAACAAACTCCGAGGCGGGAGGGAGGCTTCCTATAACAAAAATGCATCAAACTATATCATAATCGTTTTAAAAAATATGCAAAAACATAAACGTAACTGAAAAATCAAAGCAGAGTAATGTCGTCCTTGAGGGTCATATTTGTCATTAGTATTATAATGAAAACAATCTACACGCATAATAAGAATGCAGATCTAACGTGTCTGTACCATTTAGATTTTTGTGAAAAAAAAATGGCTGTCTTGGAATAACTAATAAAGTGCATTTCAATCATTTATAGAAACGTCCGTCTGTCTGTTTGTTTGAACACGCATCACTGATAAAGTACTACGTTTACAATAAAACCAGATAGAAAATCATAAAGCATATTCTCGAGTAACATTTAGTTTTGTTTTGTTTCATTAAAATCGGTTCTCTATATCAAAAGATATTGTACCTAAATTTGATGACGACGCTACCTAAGAACTAGGGAAAGTAGATAAGTAAGTTAACTTGTTACATTCAGATTATTTATTAATCACTGTTTTTTTATATAAGCTTCCATGCGGACGAAGTCGCGTGCACAGATTCACAGTTATATAAAGTTTAAGCCGTAATTTGAACTCACAAATTTGATGTTTGCATCAGTTTCAACTATCACACCAGTTAACGCATCAAAATAAACACAACGATT
Organism: Antheraea pernyi; assembly: GCA_015888305.1. Taxonomy (NCBI): domain Eukaryota; kingdom Metazoa; phylum Arthropoda; class Insecta; order Lepidoptera; family Saturniidae; genus Antheraea; species Antheraea pernyi. Next base: position 618,389 of record MU160891.1, on the reverse strand, counting down.
TACGAGGTAAATTTTGAAAAACTAAAAAGATTTGTAATTATACATACCCATTTCAAATCACAAACTCTGTAGGTAAACTCTCCTGACGTAATTATTTTACTGTTTAAAATCAATCAACTCTCGAAAATAATATGAGCGAAACAAACGTGTACACTATAACTGGGCGATTACACAATAAATGAACTAAAGGGAACGCGCGTCGGAATTTATACAGCGACCAAAATGGCTGACGTAATATTTGAGTTCATTTACCTAATTCTTTAGTACAAACATGGTGCAACGAAATGTTAGATGGTTTTCCCGCACTACGGGCTACTTCCACGATTGAACAGACATGTTTGGTGAGTCATCTATTTACAAAATGAATGTCATAATAATAGACTGTTTTATTAACTTTTCTCTAAGAAAATCAGATGTTTATTAAAAATAGAGGGTTCTTTCTAATTATCCTAATTTTTTTATTAATATAAATACATAAACTCCACCTATATTGTAGCGTACCTAAATAACTATCGAGTAAGCATTGCATGGGTGTGAGTGAACTCATAGCTGGTTATATGATGCAATCACTATTATTCTGTTCTTATCAATGCTAATGATATGTACCGTTGTTATCCAAAATGGTCTGTATTGGTGTCCAAGGCTCGACGAAAACTTACAAGAGGTTTATGTGATTGTCAAAAAGAATTGTAGCCGTTAGATATAGCTTATGATTATTTGACTTTTTATTGATAAATTAACTCAGACACATGATTTGTTAATTAGTTGTTACCTTAAAACATGACGAATATAACTACGATTATCGTACTATTGTACTGTCATAGAGCTCTGTACAGACTATGAATAGGTGACATAATAGGGTAGTATAGTTGTCGTAGGGAGATTTCGGCTTATATTAACTGACTCACAGCCGGTTCCAATAACCTATCTGTCTATATAGCAACAGCAGTTAAATAAACTTTTTTTTTTCGAACTGACTACGCTATTGACCTATTTTAACAGCTTCACCGGGCTACTATTATTTGGGCAACTAGCTCAAGGGAGCACGGCACACCTCTGCTTGGGCTGTTGCCTGATTCATGCAATTCGCGACCTATGTTTTTTTTACCTAAAGAAATCCCTTATGGATACACTACCCTCTCGGGGAAGAGAGTGGGTTATGTCCGACCCGCACGGACTAAAACCCTACGGTGTACGTCTGCCGCTATAGTTTGGGCGACACGAGATCTCTATAGACATCATCGTGCCGCCCCAGCGGTTGACACAGCAGCAAAAATGCCGACGCCGGGCTCCGTCTTGTTAGGAGACGACAGCCATGTACACAACGGCCGTCTTCTCCGTCCGCCGGACCTGTACAATGGGAAAACGCCGCCACACGACCTACCTTTTATCAATCAATCAATCAATTATCTCGTCTATCACCCGATTTTGGAGAATAATAGGTTGTTGAAAGATTTTTAAGTAATATATGTTAATAAAAAACCAGGGACTTGTTTATGATATTGAAATATATGAAACCCGTGTATTTAATTCAGACTCGGATGATGCAAAATTTGAAGATCGTAGATTTCATACATGAATAAATTACGAAACTTAATTTGCAAATTCTGAACTTTTATTAGCAAAACCAGGGGAGTCGCAAGTGCGTCGCCAGCCTGTGTATGGGGGAGGGGTAGGGAAAGGGGAAAGGGGGAAAGGCGGTGGGCCTCCGGTGCTCTCATTGACCGAACGAAACGCAACAATGCAAGCACTGTTACTTCACGTCGGTGTTCTTTGAGAGGGTGGTACTACCCCGGGCGAGCCGACCCACTCATGCTGAAACTAGAAAATAGCTACAGCGTGGCTCTACCACCCTCAAAAGCTATGTAATGATTTAAATTCGTACCACTATCGGCTGACGGTGAAAGAAAATATCCCGAGGAAACTCGAACCTGAGAAATGTGCTTGTAGTACTACTGTATGTGGAAAAAACACAGAACTGTGGATCTCTCCGAGTTTGAAATCATCAATACGTCGCGGGCTGGCGTGGTAATTATGGCCATACCTTCCTTCGGTGCGTGGGAGGAGCAACGCCGCACTCTGGCTGCGGCGGTACTAGAAGATCTCTCGCTGCCGAGCGTGGTTGCGGCCATGCTCGGTAGCGAGGATGCGTGGAACGCAATGGCCTCCTTCTGCGAGGAAGTCGTCTCGCAGAAGGAGGCGGCGGAGAGGGTCCGGGAGAAGAACCCTCAAAGTGACCCTCTCCGCCAACGGAGGACAGGCAGGAGGAGGCGGCAGTTCGACCGCCGCCTCCTTCCACCGTAACCGGACCTAGGGAGGATGGGTCGGGGGGCCCATCTTCCCATTGCACAGGTCCGGCGGACGGAGGAGATGGCCGGTGTGTACCCGGCTGTCTCCTAACAAGACAGGGCCCGGCGGCGGCGCTTTCGCTGCTGGGCCAACCGCTGGGGCGGCACGATGAAATCTGTAGAGATCTCGTGCCGCCCCGACTATGGCGGCAGACGTACACCGTGGGGTTTTAGTCCGTGCGAGTCGGACATAACCCACTCTCTCCCCCGAGGGAGTGGCGTATCCATAAGGGATTTCCCCACGTAAAAAAAAAAAAAGGTGTACCTCTGGGGCTCTCACTGACCGAACGAAACGCAACAATGCGTTACTTCACTGTACAATATACACCACTGTTATTTCACGTTGGTTTTCTGTGAGAGGATGTCACTAGCCCGGGCGAGCGGATTTATGCTGAAACTACTAATAGCTACAGCATGGCTCTGCCACCTACAAAACCTGCTCGTGTTTTCCGGCAGCTGCACTTGAGGGTTCCGTCATTATTTAAAATTATGGGGCATAGTCAAAATACTTATCTACAATCGCTAACACCAGTAGAAAACGGAAAAATGTATGGAGATGACATATCACGTGATCAAAACAAATAAAACGGAATAGCCCATAATTAATTTTTAGCAGCTACTTTCAATAAATAATTAATATCTTCATACCATTAGATCTGGGATTAAGGGATATAAGTAACACGTGGTTAAATCTCATAGGTATAATATTTATTACAGTAATTTATTTACAAAATCTTATATTATAACATTAGTTTAGAATAACGTATTTCAATATAATCACTTAAAATTTTAGTATTATTCTTTTGAATAACATAAGAGGGGCCGATACAAAAAAATTAGTATTAACAACATATTTGTATTAGATATCACATGTAATACTTTTTCAACTTACACTAATCTCAAACAGAAAAATATAAAAGATATTTTTATTTATAAATATCAATCATAATATCTAGTGAGGTAGTTCGTTATTAACAATTAAAATTACATGCTAAAAATCTTAGTGAGTGAGTGAAATGAGTCTTAATATCTATCAGTGTTGAGATACTTCGTTATTGCACATAAATAACATAATAATTAAAATTGCACACTGAAAATCTTTTTTTTTAATGATATAACTGTTTAATAGAATGAGTATTAATATCTATCAGTGTTGAGATACTTAGTTATTGCACATAAATACCATAACAATTAAAATTATACATTAAAACCCTTTTTTTTATAATTGTTTTATAGAAATTATTCTTAATATCTATTAGCGTTGAGATATTTCGTTATTACACAAACATAACATAACAATTAAAATGTTAATTACTTGGGTGAAATACATCTCCACTAACTCATTTACTTTGTTTTTCTTTTTTCAAATTAACTCTTAATTCTTCATTAGAAATAAATTCGCTAATTTCATTGTCACTATTGAACTTCACTCTTTCTTCGGCTTTGATACGTTCGGAGCGTCTAACATAAGCTTTGCACACCTCAAAAAATTTGTACACCTCAACTTTCGTTACTATCTTCTCATAGCGCGCATACACATCTTTAGCGTCAAAGTAAACATTTGATGGGAAAATGGTTATCAAATCCTCGTTGAACTTTTTCTTCCTGGATAGAAACTGAATATACTCGGGTAAAGTCGGATATCTTTTAATGTCATACACGCAGTTAATAAACAGTTTGTATAAGGACAACATTTTGTCAAACTCAAGTACATCGATAGTTTCGTAACTTACTTCTATTTTATCTTCATCGTCATCGTTATTGATAACTACTTTCTTAGTACTCTTAACCAATTCCGTGTAAAATGATTTGTTTTGGTCGATAGCAAAAAAGGGACGATATGTTTTTTCACAAATTTCAAACGTTTCTTCTCCTGCTTCGGATGCATCCAGATTCCCTACAATATGCATCAAGTGTACGTAGTCATTCAAATGAACTTCTTCCTCAACAACATCATCGGGCAACATTTCCTTGTGATTCAATTTAAGGTAATTAAGTTTGTATATATTAAACGGCTTTTCAATTTTACTAACTAGAAACCCCTCTACAGTCTTGAAGATTCTTTCAAGCAAATAATAAACTTTATCTCTATGTTTTTCAATTTTCTTCAAAATCATTACATGACTAATTAATTCTCTACGTGTTTCAATAGACTGCAAATCTAAATCATAATTAAAGTACTTCAAAATTTCGACCATATAAGGCGCTATGCCATAATACATTCTCAACCTTTCTTGTTTGAAATTTTGTGGATCATTTTTGAAAATACATGAGGACAGTTCAACGCAGTACCACAACGCTGTTAACAGTGATGTTTTTTCTTGAGGATCTAGTGGCAAAGATGACAGCCCAACTGTACACACTGTCTCACTGATACGTCGCATGGCATATCTTTTGAACTGTTCGACGACGTTTCTATCCATCCATTCTTTGTTTTCACAGTTTTTGAACAGTACAAAATAAAACAATCCAACATTGTAACGAATCTTTTTGAAATTAAAATACGTTGCCGACAAAACGTAGTCGTTGTATTTATCAAACTGATCTGTGTTCGTCAGCACAAGGCCGCCATGAAACAGTTTCCGTGTTCGCGGTTCAGTCTTCGTATTGTTTGCCAATAGTTGTTTGTAAACGTTCAAAGTGTAAAAGTAACCAATCGACTCACTGATATCTTGATCGTTCATCAAAAACAACGGACAATCCATGGTTGATTTGAATTTACTAAAACTAGCAGGTGACACTTGGACTGATTGTTGTGTTTTATGGAAGATGATTTTGTCCAACAAATTGAGTTCTGCCAGAATCACAACAGGGATTCCTTTGTCATCATCTAGAATGATGTCAGGGAACTCAATCTCTTGTTCGGCTGTGAAATTAACATCAATGACCTCTTCTTCTTCATCCTGCTTATCAAATTCCGTATCGAACTTCAAGGCGTCAAACGAGTACGATTTTACATCGCTGACGATGTAATTGATCATAGTTGAAATGCATTTTTCAATGTCAACTTTACGCAAATAGGCCGAACCAATGAGATTTTTGTACCAATCCGTATTAATGAAGTCGCGCAGGAAAATATTTTTATCCTTTGTTGTCAGTTTAACCTTGCTATTTTCTGATGATAGCTCGACAAACAATCGACCCCGCAGTTTCTTCAATTTCTCGATTTCTTGCAAAGCAAGAGCATCGTTGTTTATTTTCCTGATGTATCTTAACTTAATATAAGATTCTAACTGTTCTTTTTCGTCTTCAAAGTTGTCAATGTTAATTTTGTCGTATTCAAACTCCTTAGAAATATCAGTGATGCTATAAAGTTCGTGATTACGATAAACTATGCAATGCTTCTTAAAGAACGACGATGCTACTGAAAGGTCAATAGCATTAAGGTTTTTATTAAATGCATAGAAAACAACCTTTTCATAATACATATCATTGTTCCATCTGAAACATATATTTACGCTATCAGTATCAATCATACCATCCGTGATGATATACAGCAACTTGATATTATCATTGTCATCAACGATAGAGTTTCCTTTAAGCCATTGGATAATTCTTTCCGGCTTTGTACCCATCTGAAAACAGCTCATTTCCATGTATGTTGCTCTAATATCGTCTTCATTGACTTCCCAACATTCGTCACCCCAGTGCAAGTAAATAATCTTTGATTCAGTCGGGGACTCCCCAACAATCGATAGTTCTTTTTTCATTTTTTTTACATCACATTTGAACTGTTCAAGAGTCTTCAAACCGTTGCTGTGATAATGCTGGCTTCTACGGGTTGAGCCCGAACAATCTTTTGCGTAAATGAAGTAATTAACCATTTTCACTTTGTAACAACTTTTGAAGTGAAGCAATGTTGCGTCTGTTGAAGACTTATGTATACTGGCTTCGCCTTAATGATGGTAGTGTATGTTACTTTAAGTAATTTTTGTTTATTAGATATTGACATGTTGGCGCAAGCGAACCCCGATGCCGAAAGGGAGTTCCTAAAACAAAGACACATGTTATAAACGTGATAAAAATAACTGTGTAAAACCTAAGACTGAATAGAAGATCTAACACAAACGAAGACCTAGAAGAAACAACATCTAAGGAGTCAAACGAACAGGTGGTGCACTTGATGTTAAGTGATCACCACCGTCCATAGATAGACACTTGCAACACCAGAAGATATTATAAGTCTCTTTATCATATAACTGGCTCTAAAGATATCATATTTTTAGCGTTTTCAGCAGGGTCTAGTGCTAATGCTTATCTAACGTTCCAAATCTTCAATATCGATTCGAAAGTGCTAATTAAAACTAAGATTTGGTTACGAAATGTATGAGACGTAGCATTCGTCATTAGAGAAGCTTATGCTCTATTCTATTGTTTCCAACGAATAAATATTCTGTAGACTTGGCTACCATTCTTCTATTCCTTTATTCTGATCACTTAATTTAGCGTGAAGATATGTCGTTTTACATTATTTTTTTAGTTCTCTATTGGGATTAGCAATTGTAGAAAGGTAATTTGGACAAACCACCAACGGACGGATCAACATATTCGAAACGATTCGCCACGTTACTTGTAAAAAATCCAAAAAACTTTACCTTTACTTACCGAATTCAGAAATTGTAAATAAACACTATTCTGTCGAACATTTTATTTTACTATGTAAAATTAACTACAGAAAGTCTTCTTCTGGATGCAAAAAAGAACTTATATAATATATGAAGGTTGATTATACACTGAGTCAACCAAACGGTTCTTGTCGCAATTTATACAGGAGCTTCTTTCCTATCTATATAATACAAACAAATATTATTGCAAAAGGTTACATTATCAGGTGGAATTTCCGAGGTTATGACCTATGATTAAACAAACTTGTTTTATGATAAAAATAATTTTAAAATACTTTACAAATCTTATTATTATTACATCTCAGCTAAGAGAATCCAAGATTTAAAAAATATGATTTTTTTGTTAAGCTCTGTATAAATAGGCGGTGATAAACCACTTCAGGGCATTTGAATCCCCTATTTGTCAGGCGTTGTTTTTTTCTAATTCGTCTGCACCAAATCGGTTACTGCCGGTTTCAAATGTAAACGGGAAAAATCTTAAAAAAAAACTAAAACCCGATTGCTGCGACACCTACCGTTTCCAATTGTGAATCCAAACAATCCAGGGACTCACTCAAATATATACCCAGGTGATATGTGAGAAATCTTTTAAAATACCTAAGCCTAGAACCGGGTTTGTAACATCACTGACCAGGCCCATTTAAGATAAAAAGTAACCTACATATATTGGCGATAAATGTCTTCTCAGTAGCCCTTGGGTTGCTCCAGCACCACGCACCTCCGTGCCCGTTAGAGCCAGCATCAGCGACACCGCAATAATTTTGCATACCGACAGTACTCTAATTGAGATTCATCTTCTATAATGCATTGTAACTATTATCTAGGTTTACGGTTTGGATAGAAATCTTTTCACTTTTGTTTAACAACTGCATCTCTAGCTACATTTTGAAAATGAAACATTGAAGTGAAACATAACTTGACTTAATTTTTGGCAGCCGCCGCGTTGTGCCCCATACGTATTATATTGGATCATCTATTAATATATCAGGAACATGAAATAAATATAATAAATAAATACTTTTAAGTACACTAAATACATATAATATATATATATATATATAATTTATACAAACTGAATTACCTTAAATTGAATCACAAAGAAATGTTGCCCGACGATATAGTCGAACAAAATGTCCATTTGAATGACTACGTACACTTGATGCATATTGTAGGTGATCTGGATGCATCTAAAGCAGGAGAAGTGAAGTTTGAAATTTGTGAGAAGACGTATCGTCCCTTCTTTGCTATCGACCAAAACATATCATTTTACACGGAATTGGTCAAGAGTACTAAGAAAGTAGTTATTAATAACGACTACGACAAAGATAAAATTGATGTAACCTATGAAGCTGTGGATTCGCTTGAGTTTGACAAAATGGTGTCTCTATACAAACTGTTTATTGACTGTGTGTTTGATCTTAAAAGATATCCGACCTTGCCTGAGTACATCGAGTTTCTGTCCAGGAAGAAAAAGTTCAACCAAGATTTGGTAACCATTTTCCCTAACAATGTTTACTATGACGCTAGAAATGTGTATGCGCGCTATCAGGAGATAGTTATGAAAGTCGATGTCAATAAATTTATTAAGGTATCCAGAGTTCACGTTAATCGAATTGAACGTATCAAAACCGAAGAAAGGCTAAAGTTCAATAGTGACAATGAAATTAACGAATTTATATCTCACGAAGAATTGAAAGTTAATTTGAAAAGAAAGACAGTAAATTAGTAAAGATGTGCTTCACTAACTTGCTTTAGATTCACTAAACTATTTTTGTAATGTGTAATTTTTAAGGTTATCCAGCTGAGGTATCTATAACTCTATATATAACGCTAATAATGCTATATATAACGAGGTAGCTTATAGTGATAAGTATGATTATTAATAATTATAAATACCTACATTTAAGCTTATTGTTTTTTACATTGACTATTACCAACTGCGATGTATGCAGAAAAATTGAGGATGTGCATCACTTGATGATGGAGTGTGCCAAGAACAACATCGAAAGAGAGTCGTTGATGAGTAGTATAAAAAGTAGTTGCCAGAACATAGGTATTTGTCACAGCATCTTGGCTGAACCCTGTTCGGATGAAGCTAAGATGCTGTATGACCTGGTTATGATACCTCATCAGCGACTCTCATGATAGAGCTAAAAAGATTGGGGAACAATGGGGCTGATATGTTCAGTGGAATAAAAGCCCCTATAAACAAATAAAAAATAATAATATTTGGATTGCTTACAAAATTGAATGTGTTGGATTTTTCCCACCTGGAACAAAATTCACAAAGCTTTTCTATTACAACAGTTCTCGCAATTGTATTAACTAAATATACCTACTTATCCGGCAATCGAAAGTCTTGAGAAGCCAAATATTATATGCATTAAAAAAAATCCTATCATGAACATGTTATTTAAACAGAGGCTGCGTTTAGATTTTATTAACTTTCTAATTGACCAGTGACCTACCTGATAATTAGACTGTTCACTACTCGAGTTATAAGAATTTCCCTTGTTTTTATATGAACATATAATTAGTGTTCATCCGGTTGTAATACACGTGTTTTTGTTTATTATACGTAGATAAACATATTTTTATTATTCCCATAAACCGTGTAAAACTTCGACAAAGAGAGTAAACTCGAATAAGACCAACTAGTTGAGTTGAATGGCTACAGTATAATAAAGATATAGGAGAAACCGTATACAAGATCCTCATTATCTCAAAATCAAAATACTGTTTATTCAATTTAGGCCCTGGGAAGGCACGTATGAACGTCAAAACTACCACCGGTTCGGAAAACAACCCAGTCATCGAGAAGAACCGGCAAGAAACTCGATCTGGTTTATCTTTTCATAATAACTAACATAATTTTTGATTATTACGACATAATAGAAACAAAGCTACATACGTTTTTAGTGGATGCACAGAGAGATGCGTCACTTCTAGCCGCTATCGTTTATATATTGCAATTAATTAAATTGCAATGAATGCGGTGCAGTGGAGATTACGCTCCCGATGTAATTCCCTGGGACTAAGGTCGCTGCGAATGCGTATGAGATTCACCTTACCAAATGTAGAACAGGTTAATAGTAGAACCAAGATCGAAGGGAATTTGGTAGGGTTAGTTGACAAATCTGTATATTAAATATTTTTGAAAATTATAATCTGGTGGACTTTGTTATCGATATAGAAACCAAAAATAATTTATTTAAAATTTTTGTCGATCTGTCTGTCCCTGTGTACGCGTATGACTCTGAAAACACTTTACCAAGTTTGACGAAACTAATATTATAAAGTAACATTTAGAATACTTTTTGTCCCAAAAAACGCAAGGATCCAGGATAAAGGAAGAAACTCGAAAAATTTTAGTTAATAAAATTCTTGACGGATTCTGGTGAAATTTTCTTTGTGCTATTATAGCACACAGATTAGCTAAAAGTTTAAGCTATATTTCATCTATATATTTATATATATATATATTTTAAATAAATTATTTTTGGTTTCTATATCGATAACAAAGTCCACCAGATTATAATTTTCAAAAATATTTAATATACAGATTTGTCAACTAACCCTACCAAATTCCCTTCGATCTTGGTTCTACTATTAACCTGTTCTACATTTGGTAAGGTGAATCTCATACGCATTCGCAGCGACCTTAGTCCCAGGGAATTACATCGGGAGCGTAATCTCCACTGCATCTCGGAGACTTGGAATCCTGAATAGTGTGCGACGGTTTTTTACGCCCAATCAGTTATATCTCCTTTATAAGGCCCAAGTTCGGCCTCATGTGGTATACTGTTCGCACTTCTGGGACGGTTCTGCCAAATACTTACTGGATGCCCTGGACAGGTTACAGAGACGGGCTGCCTGCGTTGTTGATGATGCAGTGCGAACCACACACGCTGGTCTTCGGAGCCTCAGTTTTACGGTAAACCCTATATGGCGTATCTCTCGGTAATCGCCATTGTTTTGGGATTGTAATGTGCTTATCATCAGGAATAGCGAAGTCACTTTGCCGAGTTACAATTAAATAAATAAAATAAAATCCTACAAACGCATTTGAAAGAGAATTTCTGTAATTCTTACTCAGAAATTATTTGTTTTTCTTGAATTGCAAATATATAAAACTGAAGTGTCTATTTGTAATGTTTTAAATAACAACCTTTATTGAATGGATATGAAAGTATATACGGTAATTATGACAAAAGCAAACAATTTTAGATTCTTATTTGTACTATAGAGAAAAAAATTAGGTATCCACGCAAATAATTATAATAAACTAGACAATCAGCATCTATTGTCGCATACGTACGATTTATGCTAAACAGATTTTATTGACTATATTAAATGCGAGCTAAATCGCGGCTAACAGGTAGTTTAAAATAAAACTATTCAAAAATACTCCTTATGACATAAGCCCCATCAAAAAGGGTCCAACCTCTTTGGATATTAGTCGGAACAAACGGACAGCAATTATAAATATGTTTGTTTATAAGTAGGTACCTGATATACTCTCTCATATTCATTTAGTAAAAAGGGGTTATTTTATCATTTTTCATAAAAACTTCGATTCTATTTATGTGTATAGAGATAGTATACATAAAGTCGACAGTAATCTGTTAATAACCAATTTTTTTTTAATTGTTGACTGATTGACGATTTTGTTTTTTTTTATATGAGTGTTCGTCAACACACAGTTTTACATCAATCGGTCTACTTGATTTTCAGCAGCTACTTGCAATAAATAACCAATCATATTTTCATAAAGATGTTTGGGTCTGCGAATGAGATATGTACGCAACACACAGTTAAAGTTTATATAATATTTATTAAAGTTATTTACATCATCTTTTTCCAGTACATTATATTAAAATAACGTAATAGCAATCACAAAATATACTGCAACATTTTTAAGGACTTGAGACGGAAATATAGAAAAATTGGAATTAATAATATATTGGTATGGTAATACCTAATAGTCAATGTAAAAAACAATAAGCTTAAATGTAGGTATTTATAATTATTAATAATCATACTTATCACTATAAGCTACCTCGTTATATATAGCATTATTAGCGTTATATATAGAGTTATAGATACCTCAGCTGGATAACCTTAAAAATTACACATTACAAAAATAGTTTAGTGAATCTAAAGCAAGTTAGTGAAGCACATCTTTACTAATTTACTGTCTTTCTTTTCAAATTAACTTTCAATTCTTCGTGAGATATAAATTCGTTAATTTCATTGTCACTATTGAACTTTAGCCTTTCTTCGGTTTTGATACGTTCAATTCGATTAACGTGAACTCTGGATACCTTAATAAATTTATTGACATCGACTTTCATAACTATCTCCTGATAGCGCGCATACACATTTCTAGCGTCATAGTAAACATTGTTAGGGAAAATGGTTACCAAATCTTGGTTGAACTTTTTCTTCCTGGACAGAAACTCGATGTACTCAGGCAAGGTCGGATATCTTTTAAGATCAAACACACAGTCAATAAACAGTTTGTATAGAGACACCATTTTGTCAAACTCAAGCGAATCCACAGCTTCATAGGTTACATCAATTTTATCTTTGTCGTAGTCGTTATTAATAACTACTTTCTTAGTACTCTTGACCAATTCCGTGTAAAATGATATGTTTTGGTCGATAGCAAAGAAGGGACGATACGTCTTCTCACAAATTTCAAACTTCACTTCTCCTGCTTTAGATGCATCCAGATCACCTACAATATGCATCAAGTGTACGTAGTCATTCAAATGGACATTTTGTTCGACTATATCGTCGGGCAACATTTCTTTGTGATTCAATTTAAGGTAATTCAGTTTGTATAAATTAAATGGCTTATCAATTTCACTAATTAGAAAACCTTGTACTGTTTTGAAGATTCCTTCCAGCAGATAATAAACTTTCTCTCTACGTTTGTTAATTTTCTTTAGAATCATTACATGACTAAGTAGTTCTCTCCGATTTTCAATTGATTGCAAATCTAGATCATAATTAAAGTACTTCAAGATTTCTATCATATAATGAGCTACGCTATAAAACATTCTCAACCGTTCATGTTTGAAATTTTGAGGATCACTTTTAAAAATACATGAGGACAATTCAACACAGTACCATAACGCAGTTAACAGCGATGTTTTTTCTAGAGGATCTAGCGGCAAACATGACAGCCCAATAGTACACACTGATTCACTGATACGACGCATAACATATTTTTTGAACAGCTCAACGACGTTTCTATCCATCCACTCTTTGTTTTCACAATTTTTCCACAGCACAAAATAAAACAATCCAACATTGTAACGGATCTTCTTGAAATCAAAATACGTCGCCGATAAAACGTAGTCGTTGTATTTATCAAACTGATCGGTGATCGTCAGCACAAGGCCGCCATGAAACGGTTTTCGTGTTCGCGGTTCTGTCTTCGTATTGCTTGCCAATAGTTGTTTGTAAACATTGAGAGTGTAAAAATAGCCAATCGACTCACTGATATCTTGATCGTTCATCAAAAACAACGGACACTCCATGCTTGATCTGAACTTACTAAAACTAGCAGATGATACTTGGACTGATCCTTGTGTTTTATGGAAAATGATTTTGTCCAACATATTGTGTTCTGCCAGAATTACAACGGGGATTCCTTTATCGTCATCCAGAATTATGTCGGGGAACTCAATCTCTTGTTCGGCTGGGAAATCAAGTTCAACGACTTGCTCCTCTTCAACCTTCTTGTTAAATGTCGTGTCGAACTTTAAGGCGTCAAACGAGTAGGATTTCACATCGCTGACAATGTAATTGATTAAAGTTGAAATAGATTTTTCAAAGTCAACTTTGTCCGTATAGTCCACACTAATGAGATTTTTGTACCAATCCGTGTTAACGAATTCGCGCAGGAATACATTTCTGTCCTTTGTTTCCAGGTTAACTTCGCTTTTCACAGTTTTTGATGACAACTCGTTAAAGAGTCGATTTCGTAGCTTCTTCAGTTTATCTACTTCTTGTAAAGCATGAGAGTTTTTGTTAAATTTATTTATGAATTTCAATCTGATATAAGACATTAATCCATCTTTTTCGGCTGAAAAGTTGTCAACGTTGATTTTGTCATAGTCAAACTCTTTAGAGATATCAGTGCTGTCAGAAAGTTCATAATTACGATAAACCATACAACGGCTTTTGAAAAACGACGCAGCTACTGAAAGGTCAATACTATTCATATTTTTATTGAATGCATGGAAAACAACCGTTTCATAATGCATATCCTCGTTCAATATGAAACATTCATTTATGCTGTGATGAGCAATCAAACCGTCGGTGATGATATACAGCAACTTGATTTTATAATTTTCATCGAGGATATACTGCTCTTTTAAGCATTGAATAATTGTTTCGGGCTGTGTACCCATCCCTCCAGAACACCGTTTGATGTATGTTACTCTAGTCTCGTCTTCATCAACTTCCCAACATCTGGTGCCCCAGTGTAAATAAACAATTTTCGATTCTGTTGGAGACTCTCCGGCACTCGATAATTCTTTTTTTATTTTTTCTACATCGCATTTGAATTCTTCAAGAGTCTTCAAACCGTTTGTATGATAATGTTCGTCATCAGTGGTTGAGCCCGAAAAATCTTTAGCGTAAACGAAGTAGTTAACCATTTTCGCTGAGTAATAAGTTTTTCACTTTAAAGGTGAAGCAATGTTGCGTCTGTTATAAACGAATGTAAACTGATCCCGCGTTGCAAATAGCAGTGTGTGTTATTCCATATAGTTGTTATCTATGATGTAGTGTCATACGCTGATAAATAAATTCCAGTGCAGCAGGGTGGGTACCTAAAACAATAGTTAATGTTATAATTGTGGCATAAAATACCAAGTCGAAAACTAACTGGAAGATCAAAAGAAAGTGATATACAGGGTTATTGGTAATTCGACGTATTCCTGTTAAATGATTGGGGTGACTATTTGTAAAAATTTTGGGAGTTCCCATATGCATTATGCAAAATGCTTCTTCAGACTACGAATCGGAGCTCTGATGAGGAGTCAACACCTGCCGGGTCGGGTTGAAGCACTGCAGAGGCCGTTCAGAGGGGTTTAGTCAGTAGAAATCTGGCATTCTTACCTATACTACCCAGCTAGGTGCAGCTCTCCAATTCCCCGCGAAAAAAAAAGATTAGACTTGTGAAACAAAAACAGTCCCTGCAGCGTTCGGCTCGCGCACTGCGGTGCTGTTAATACGTACGTTATATTGCATTGCTTGATTATTTTTTGGCTCACTAGCCTCTGCCCGCGACTTCGTTCGCGTGGAATAGTTACTTTGAGCTAACGCTAACACACGCAGCGGAAGCATTTAAGAGGAAAAAAGCCCGATTTTGAAATATTCTTCCTTGGTGATCCGCTCATATTGGTCTTAGCGTGATAATATATGGCCTATAACCTTCCTATATAACACTGAAAGATTTTTTCAAACCGGACCAGTAGTTCCTGAGATTATCCCCTGCAACGTCACAAATTCACAAACTCTACCTGTTTATAATATTAGTATAGACTAGCTGATCCGTGCAACTTTGTCTGCACCAAATTAGTTAATACCGGTTTCAAATGTATTTTTAAACACAAAAATCTTTGAAAAACCTGACACCCTATTGCAACGACACCTACGGTAGGTTGTGGTCGGCACAGCCAAGAGTTCTGCTGTTCTACGAAGTCTACACAGGATTATGGCTGTCAGGGTGATACATGGGTACCGCACAGTTTCGTGCGAGGTGGCGTGCCTGCTGGCGAGCTCCCCGCCGTGGGACCTACTAGCACATGTGCACGCGGCCACGTATCAATGGCGCTTGGAAAGACTCCGGCGGGGTGAGACTATCCCACCGCGTGAGCAGGAGGCGCACAAAGTTCACCTTCAGGAGGTTCTCCTGACTGTGTGGAAAGACAGGCTGGCTTCAGCAAGGACTGGCCTAACTACAATTGCTGCGATCCGCCCACTTTTAGTGGAATGGGTTGAGAGACCTCACGGCACGCTTACATTCCGCCTGGTGCAGGTACTTACTGGTCACGGCTGCTTCGGCAAGTACCTGCACAAGATTGCCGGACGGGAGCCCACACCCAAGTGCCATCACTGTGGTGGGTGTGAAGTAGAGACATCCCAGCATGTACTGGAATAGTGTCCTGCATGGGCAGTGGAGCGCCGCGAACTCTCTGCAGCAGTGGGCGATGATCTCTCTCTGTCGGCTGTGATCAACTCCATGCTTGACGGAGAGAGGGCATGGAACGCAGTTGTCGCTTTTTGTGAAAGCGTCCTCTCACAGAAGGAAGACGCGGAAAGAGAGCGTGAGAGGGCTACCGATGCTCCGGCTGTCCGCCGAAGGAGAATCGGCCGCAGAAATCATAGAGGTGGAGGCATCTATCACCAGAGGCCTCCCTAGGTAATCTCCAGGCGATAGATGAGGGGGCGTCTATTGCCGCAAAAGAATACCCGTGAAGGAGAAGCACGGCTTGCCGCAGCTTCGATATGTGACAGGAGAGAGAGGAATAGTCTCCCTCTGGAGACGAGAGTTCCCGGCTCGTCCATCTACGGAGGATCCAAGCGCGTGGCCAGGGTGGTGAAGCATGCTAATCGTGAGACCGCACCCTGGTCCACAATCGCGCAAGGAGACAGAGTGGTTTTTAGCCGGTAGAAGTCCGGCATAACCCTCGCGCTGTCCCCCGGCAGCATGGGGGTATCCAATGTAGGATTTTCCACTCTTAAATAAAAAAAATGTTGTGGTCAGTACAGTAGGTCCAATTGTGAAACGAAACTATCCAGAGACTCACTCAAACATATACCCAGTTGATATGTGAAAACTCTTTTAAAATAAGTCTAGAACCCGTTCGCAGCATTACCTACGGGGTCCAATTAAGATGAAAACTAACGTACCATATATTGGTGATAAATGTCTTCCCAGTAGCCCTTGGGTTACTCCCGCGCCCGTTCACTATTCGCTTAGAGCCAGCGGCAGCGACAACGCAATAATTTTGACGGCATTTATTGTTATTTCATGTTATCTTCTGACTAACTTCATCAATTAACATACTGTAAAAATTAAACGTTACCTATTAATCTAATTGTTTGTTTTATGAGAAATTGTAAAGTATAAGTGAAATCTGCACCCAAACTTAATCTTGTCAAAACTATTTTACTTCTGACATATAAACAATCTTTTTGGCTGACATATTAAATTTAGATATATGATGACGCGGATTTCTTTGCAAAAGTAAATAATATTTTGGTTATAGCTTTTATTCTTTTACTTTAAAACGTTCAAGCAGCGCACGCCATGTTATAGAATTATTGACGATTTCAATTACTCCCGATGAAATGACGGCAGTGAACAATCAGTACCAGCCTGTATCTCCAAACAGAGCGTGCTCACGCCCACGCCCGCGTAACCACAGACCACGACGCCGTGGTCTGGGGGTAAATTTCGCTCCCGCACACCAGACTAGGCCCCCCTCGGCAGTGTCTCAAGCCTAGGTCCGATCCCTCGGCGTGGAGCCCTTGAGTGCGCTGCTCGCGCGATACAGTGACACACCAATACATCACTGCAACAACACTACATACATCACCTCCACATACGTGCACGCTCACACGCTTACACATAAAGTGGATGGGTTTTTGTTTTTTTTCCCGTATCGAACTGTAATAGTTTAAAATCTTTCCGATACAAAATACACATAAGAGTTGTTGAGGTATGTATGCTTGGTACACATATATGTTTCAACATATATGTATGAATAGTTAGCTTAGCTTAGATTTGCTCAGATAGGTCGCGAATTGCATGTATCAGGCAACAGCCAAAGCCGAGGTGTGCCGCGCACCGTTGAGATAGTTGTCAAAGTAAAATCGGCTGAGTGCCTTAAGCGCTCGCCTTAGTAGTCCGGTGAAGCTGTTAAGACCTTGTTTGGTCAATAGCGTAGTCAGTTAGAAAAAAAAACGATTTCAATTACATTACTTGTGACTAATTATTACAAATACATATTTGCCAAAATAAAAAGGATCTATAAAACTCCTCAGTGCCTATTATAGAACTTGGCTCTCATTTCACATTTATGTTTTTGTCTGGATTATATTTTCATAAAGATGTTTGGGTCTGCGAATAAGATACGTAAACGACACAGTTAAATCTCGTATAATATTTATTAAAGTAATTTATTTACATAATCTTTTTCCACTACAGTAACATAATAACAATTACGAAACATATAATAAGATTCTTAATGACTTAAGACGGAAATATACAAACAATTAGGATAAATAAAAATTTCGGTATGGTAATAATACCTAACAGTACAATATAAAAATCATTAGCTTACACATTACAAAAATAGTTTAGGGAAGCACATCTTTACTAGTTTACTGTGTTTTTCTTTTCAAATTAACTTTCAATTCTTCGCTAGAAATAAATTTGTTAATTTCATTGTCACTATTGAACTTTAGCCTTTCTTCGGTTTTGATACGCTCAGTTCGATTAACATGAGCTTTGCATACCTTAATAAATTTATTGACCTCGACTTTCATGACTACCTCCTGATAGCGCGCATATACATTTTTAGCGTCATAGTAAACATTGGAAGGGAAAATGGTTACCAAATCTTCGTTGAACTTTTTCTTCCTGGACAGAAACTCGATGTATTCAGGCAAGGTAGGATATCTTTCAAGATCATACACACATTCAATAAACAGTTTGTACAGAGACAAAAGTTTGTCAAACTCAAGCGAATCCATAGCTTCGTAGGTTACTTCAATTTTATCTTTGTCGTCGTCGTTATTAATAACTACTTTCTTAGTACTCTTGACCAATTCCGTGTAAAATGATATGTTTTGGTCGATAGCAAAGAAGGGACGAAACGTCTTTTCACAAATTTCAAACGTCCCTTCTCCTGCTTTAGATGCATCCAGATCACCTTGAATATACATTAAGTGTACATAGTCATTCAAATTAACTTTCTCTTCAACTATTTCATCAGGCAACATTTCCTTGTGATTTATTTTAAGATAATTGAGTTTATACAGATTAACGGCTTATCAATTTCACTGACTAAAAAACCATCTACAGTTTTGAAAATTTGTTCCAGCAAATAATAAACTTTCTCTCTACGTTTATGAATTCTCTTCAAAATCGTTATGTGACTAAGTAATTCTCTACGTTTTTCAATAGATTGCAAATCTAGATCATAATTAAAGTACTTCAAAATTTCGATCATGTAAGACGCTACGTTGTAATACATTCTCAACCGTTCGTGATTGAAATTTTGACGATCATTTTTGAAAATACATGAAGACAATTCAACGCAGTACCACAATGCAGTTAAAAGCGACGTTTTTTCTTGAGGATCTAGTGGCAAAGATGACAGCCCAATTGTACACACTGTCTCACTGATACGTCGCATGGCATATTTTTTGAACTGTTCGACGACGTTTCTATCCATCCATTCTTTGTTTTCACAGTTTTTCCACAGAACAAAATAAAACAATCCAACATTGTAACGGATCTTCTTGAAATTAAAATAAGTCGCCGACAAAACGTAATCGTTGTATTTATCAAACTGATCGGTGTTCGTCAGCACAAGGCCGCCGTGAAACGGTTTTCGTGTTCGCGGTTCAGTCCTCGTATTGTTTGCCAAAAGCTGTTTGTAAACATTTAAAGTGTAAAAGTAACCGATTGAGTTACTGACATCTTGATCGTTGATTAAAAACAACGGACACTCCATGGTTGATTTGAACTTACTAAAACTAGCAGGTGAAACTTGGACTGTTCGTTGTGTTTTATGGAAGATGATTTTGTCCAACAAATTGAGTTCCGTCAGAATTACAACAGGGATTCCTTTATCGTCATCGAGAATGATGTCAGGGAATTCAATCTCTTGTTCGGTCGGGAAATCAAGATCAACGACCTGCTCCTCTTCCACCTCCTTGTTAAATTTCGTGTCGAATTTCAAGGCGTCAAACGAGTAGGATTTCGCATCGCTGACGATGTAATTGATCAAAGTTGAAATAAATTTTTCAATGCCTACTTTGTCCGTATAGCTGATACCAATAAGATCTTTGTACCAATCCGTCTTAACGAATTCGCACAGGAATACATTTCTGTCCTTTGTTTCCAGGTTAACTTCGCTTTTCACTGTTTTCGATGACAACTCGTTAAAGAGTCGACTTCGTAGTTTCTTCAGTTTATCTACTTCTTGTAAAGCATGAGCGTTTTTGTTAAATTTATTTATGAACTTCAACCTGATATAAGACATTAATTCATCTTTTTCGGCTGAAAAGTTGTCAACGTTGATTTTGTCATAGTCAAACTCCTTAGAGATATCAGTACTGTCAGAAAGCTCATAATTACGATAAACCATGCAACGGCTTTTGAAGAAAGACGCAGCTACTGAAAGGTCAATACTATTCATATTTTTGTTGAATGCATGGAAAACAACCGTTTCATAATGCATATCTTCGTTCAACATGAAACATTTATTTATACTCTGATAACCAATCAAACCGTCGGTGATGATATACAGTAACTTGATTTTATCATTTTCATCGCGGATATACAGCTCTTTTAGGCATTGAATAATTGTTTCCGGCTCTGTACCCATCCCTCCAGAACACCGATTGACGTAATTTATTCTAGTATCGTCTTCATCAACTTCCCAACATCTAGTGCCCCAGTGTAAGTAAATAATTTTCGATTCTGTTGGAGGCTCTCCGGCACTCAATAATTTTTCTTTTATTTTTTCTACGTCACATTTGAATTCTTCAAGAGTCTTCAAACCGTTGCTGTGATAATGTTCGTCGTTACTGGTTGAGCCCGAAAAATCTTTTGCGTAAACGAAGTAATTAACCATTTTCGCTTTGTAACAAGTTTTCCACTCTAAAGGTGACGCAATGTTGTCTGTTATAAACTAAGGCAAACTGATCCCGTTAACGACGCAGATAGCAGCATATGTTATTCCAAATTATTTTTATCCACGTCGTAGTGCCACGATAAACAAATTCCGAAGGATCAGGGCGGATTCCTAAAACAATAGTTAAAGTTATAATTGTTCAAATATAAGTTCAAGTCCAAAAGTATCTGGAAGAAAAAAACAAAGTTGTTTTTTCAAAGTGATTCTTGAGAACCATCTTGAAACTATTATGATTCATAAACCTTGACCTGGAATTCGTACTCGCAACTTTAGATGTTTGCACCAGTAACAACAACCTAACCGTGGAACTAACCACGTTACCTTTCTCAAGTCATTAAGACTAATAGAAAAAAAAACAAATCTCAACGCTAAATAAAGTGATAAGAAGAAGCGAATAGAAAAAGTGGGAGCTAACCCACAAGATTCGTTCGAGATGATAGTGGTAGATGTTTTAATTTAGCATAAATTATAAAGTTTTAAGCTTATGCTACTCCCATATCCGCTTGATAAAGTTTCGGTTATAAATAACCTCGTAAGTAATTTGGATAAAGGCGTAGAAAAACATTCGCACACTTTTGTCATCCCAATTATACCTTGATTTCAAGTTTTTAAGCTCCGATGATGTATATAAAAACCACGAGTCCAATTATCGTACTGCGTCTATCGTCACACAGCTGAATACGTCGCAATTCATGACGTAGTCCGGTGAAGCTGTTAAGACCTTGCCAGGACAATAGCGAAGTTCGAAAAAAAAAAGGAAATCATGACGTTAATATGTCCCTACACTTGCATTTATTGCGGCCATAAACAAAACTTCGTGGCGAAAGACGCAGCACGATGTCAGACTCCGCGGTATTTACAAAAAAACGTTAATTTCCAGTTATTATTATTAAAAATGATTAGTAAAATATACTAGGCGGCCACTAGTATATTTTATTTTAAAGAAATCTACATTCTTAAAAAAATACATATAATATTATTTTATTGGAACGAAGTTCCTTACGGCAGGCTTGGAGGAGAGAGGGATTTTGCTGCGCGACCGAACTGAAAAAAATGTGATAGTAAAACCGTAAGAAAAAGTGCGTGGAATAAAACCGTTAAATGAGACGTGCGCAGGCGCGACAGTCGTATACACAAGCGAGTAGTGTTTAATACCTTTCTCTTTCTCCTTCTTTCTTTCGAATTCTCGGTGAAATTAATCGTTGAATTAATTTAATTAATCGGTGAATTATAATTATAATATCGGTTAATCGGTAATATAATTAATTTTTTCATTTATTAATTTGTCCAAGAATATTTCTTTGTCTCATTTTGCAATCCGATCAACTCTAGGAAGATAAGCTTTTTCCTCTTTAAGACACAAATTATCTTCATATGTATGTACTACTACTATGTACTAGTTTTATTCCTTGGAAAAGGTATTGTGACTATTCCCACAGGACTCCTTGCACTAACGACATATTTTAAAGTTTTAATAGTAAATCTAACAACAGGTACAAGAATTGACAATAACAATAACGCTAACCGACCAACATGGAACGGTAAAAAATCGCTAATGTTAAATTATGACGTCATTTTTACGATTGCCACTTGGTGTAACTTATTTATCGCCTTACAATTAACATACTTTAGATGACATTCTGTATGGACAATGCTATAATAATGAAAATAGATAATCAATAGGTATATGATAAAGAAAATTATATTTATCCTTACATTTTAACCTTTCTGCCGACTTTTTGTTTACATACAGCCTGCTGTAAACTGACGTGTATGAACGGTTACCATAGACTAAAGTCAATAATTATCTATCGACGAAGAGGGCACGATCGCTCTAGCGACTTAAAAAATATTAGCGAATTCTAGCAACTAATTGAATATTGAAAATACATCAATATTTTGGTACTAATTTAAATGCAATTACGGGTAACAACATGAATTGCTTTTTGAAATTACCCTACCAGAATGACGTTCGATCTCGGGATTTAATGTTGGGTGCCTCTCGCTCTATCAAATGGCACATCAGATATCGTTTTGTCTTTCATTTTCATTGATTCACTACCACCGCCCATAGAAATTAAAAATCAGTTACTATGTTACGTTTTCGCAAAACAAACCTGTCCTTCTTAGTTTCTTTGTTTAATTGTTGTCATTGATATCTAAATCTATTTGTAGAAGTGGAAATCCCTTTAAAAAAAGAAGGTTTATGCTCAAAAGTAAAATAAATAAATAAAAGTATAGACCAGAATGGAAACGCATTAAAAGAGTTATAATATGACTTAAACCTGTTATAACTGATCCAACTAAAGCTTTTTCTCATTTTATCATCGTGAAATATTCGCAATATTGTATTTTCACTATATTTTTAACATGAAATATTTGGTGACTTCTGACGGATTATTAATCATGTATTTTTCAAAAAAAATTAATTGACTTTTTAATTGACGTCTGGAGACTTTTTTATTTCTTAAACGGCAACACTGCCAATGTCAGTTTACAGCTGGCTGTTTGTAAACAAAATTGAAAATCAAATATGAATACGATTCGCTGTATTATGTATTGATTTATTCATTTCCTTATGTAGTATATTACTAGGAAATGTGATTTAATAGAGCGATTGATGTTATTTCCCTATAGGACATAAATATCAATAAGCTAATCAAGGAATGTAAACAAGATCTCTTGTAAGCCCGAAACAGAATAATCCTCGTCAATGTTTTTGGCTGCTCTGAATATAGCCGACGGTAGGGCCTAGATATAAATAGTGAAGAACTTCAAATACGATACAAAGTTTAACATATTATTATAAGAATCTAAAATGGGCATTTGTTTATCTTTGTCTTGATGTTATACATACAATAGAAAACGTATTTATATCTAAATTAATGTTATACGGATCTATATCCAGAGTGGTCAAAAAGTTTAGCGAAGAGGAATGAGTTTATGCTAACAATAATTTCTCGTGCACAGTGTCTCAGAATATAAACAGCCAATTTATTCATATTATGTGAAGTAAGTATTTAAGAAACAAAACATTGATATATAGCTCTTTCTTTGTTTCTTGAAGAAGTTTTACCTTATGTTCTAGTCATACATCATCGATTGAAACCTTGATATATAAAAGGTCAGGACCCAACAAATTTTCAAGTATAGATAGTATTGACTAGGTTTTACTGCAATTAGGAAAGCTAGATGATTCAGTTTAAGTTATAATGAAACAAAGATCCTTCCAATATTACTAAATAAAAGTAAGGTCTTAATTTATATTTCTAAAATATATACTTTTGTGTCTATGTATAATTGTATAAAGTAATAAGATCAATTCTTGGTATATAGTCCGGTGAAGGCCTTGATAGGCAAATGGTGTAGTCAGATTGATAAAAAAAAATTCTTGATATATCAGTTCATACTACAATAATTTGACATATATAATGATAATGTGGTTAGATTGGAAAACAACACTGTCCTCGCACTATTCGGTTTTTACATTAGCGATGGTCCTACAGCGGTCAATTTCTTATTGCCTTTTAATAGAGTGTGTTAGGCATAATGGGTATGTATGTGTACCATTGTTGATCAAGCCAGAATAGAAATGAACATGTTTAATAATTTATTTTCCCTTTTTTGGGTATGAAAGAATACTGCAACCTCTGTACCTTGAATGTCAGTATTAAAATCATAGAATAGTGATTTCTTTACATACCCCGTGTGCTGTGTGCAAGGCAATAATAAGTACTAAAGTCGACAGATTAATGAAACTTAAACTAGCATACCGATATAAAAACAGTGAATAACCACTAAATTTTAATTTATTCAGGTTAAAGTTGTGGCTCAAGTAAGACTAATTCTTATTCATTACAAAGAGTAAGCAATTTATTAGTTACTTTCTAATAAAAAATTCTAAAAATCAAACTTAAATGTTTCTTTTGCATTTTATTATTCCACTTAATTTAGTTTATTATTGGAGACTTACAGTGATTGTTGATATACTTAAATAAATGTGATAATCATCCACTGAAGGTTTTATTATACATAATTTTAACTTCATTACAGTTGTTGTTAAAAGGATGACTGGTTTTTATTAATCACAAAGTAGTATTTATTTTTTTCCTTATAATAGAAACTTAAAACAGTTAAACTCAAATATTTATTTTAAAAGCTAGTTAGTTCCTTTAAATTAGTTAGGTATATTGTCATAGTCAATATTAAGCCACCACTTAAATAAAAGATATGATCCACCATGAGATGTTATATTATCCTATGATTGGCTGTAAAATCTCATTGATGTCACACATTTTTGATATTTTAATTTTAATTCATGATTAATGAAAACGAATATACTTATAACTTATTGATACTTTATAATAAAAACTCGTAAGTTATCAAACTCAAATATTTATTTTACATTTGATACAATTTAGATCTCTTAAATTAGATTAATGTTGGAATACTTGATAGTGTAAACATAATATTACTTTGTTATATTGAAAGTATTACACAAACAATAATTTCCGCTATTGCCTCTATCACATATAATTCACTTATATTGTCTCAAAAACACTTGATTTTAAATATATCACACCTAATGTAATTAAAATGGTCAACACGAATTTATGCGAAATTAAAAACCACAATTTTTTAGCATACAGCTGATAGTAAAGACGCCATGTTTTACGCATTTTTTGCTGTCCTAGCGATCGCTTAGATGCCGTGCACACTGGCGAGTAGTTGCGGTGCGTTTTTTATTTCGCATAGAAAAAGTTCCGCAATAGTTTGGTATATTCCGCGTCAAAGTTTTTGGCCGGTCTGAATATAAATGCGAAGAACACAAATTTAGATACAAATAATTATATTACATGTATAACATCGAGACAACATAAGTATAAATAAATGCCAATTTTAGATTCTCATATTTTACTAATCTCATCTTACTATAATACTACTATAATACTATAATATATAATATAATATATATAATATAATATAATACTATAATCTCATTTTACTTTATTTTGTATTACCCTGTTGACGTATTATACGCAAGTCCGAACTTACGGATATATTCAAAAATTGGCGAGAACTGTACGAGCACTTTGCTAGAATTGCTGGAATACTTTAAGAGCTAGTGAGTGCTAGAGACCTTCCTCATTTTATATATTTCGTTTTATATATCTTATAATGACTGTTATTTTTTCAATTTCTCTTTAGAAAATAATATTTTTCGCCGCAATTATTATTGCAAATAACTCGAATTAATATGGGCCCCGTGATGATATTTTATGAAAATTCAATCGCGTTTATTTTATACACTACAAAAACAATAAAACGTGTACTGCTAGTATAATTCACGTATTAACTAACCGAAATATGCGCAGTGAAGGGTTGCCAAAGACTCATCTCATTCGGATCTTCTTGGATATACTGCCTCACGCTCGCATCTACAGCTATTCCATATGTTTATCTGGCAAGGGGTTAGAACTGTCCAAACTATCTGGCTATTGAGAAAATATTTTCTAATAGTCACCCGAGTAACATGTATAATTTTCAGCTTTTATAATATAACGTAAGTATAATTACAGTTTATTAAAGGTTAAGAATGTCTCGAAAGAGGTTACAATGATATTAAGTGTCCTAGCACTGAATGACGTGATTTCTAATACAAATTAAAAAAAAGATAATTATATTTATTATTAGATAGATTCAAATTGGTGTTTATAATACTTTTGCTACCCGTTACTTTCTAAAGTCACGCTAATTTAAATTTCATACTAGCCCATTGTTCCTACGTACGTCATAAGTATGCGTTCAGAAAACCGCGACTACCACTACTTTATATGGATATACTTTAAATTTGTTATACATAAAAGCCTTCCGAAAGAAATTATCTACATAGTATTGACAACTATATCAAAATCTGTTAAGTAGTTGAAAAGAGCTATGGAAGCACACATATAGACATGAAAAGCGACTTTGTCTTATATTATTTATAGACATGTATGTACAAAATATATATACACAAGCAGTATTAGCTACCTTTGATTATAAACACGTATATAATCACAAGTGAGGTACATTAATTAACAGCGGAACACACCGATACTTGTCAGAAATATTTCAAAACTTTAAAAATATGTAGGTATATAAATATTTCGATAAATATAAAACTTCCATAAAACCATTCGAAAACTTAATAACAAATATAGATCATGAAGCTTACACGCCTCCTTATGTAAAATACTTAGCGTAGTCGTAGTTCCTTCAACATGGTTCGAGCGTTTCTGCGATAATTTGCGGATTTTTCCCGCACAGGAAAAAATATGTAGCAATTCACCAAATTTTAATCCGGTGCGTAATTTTACTCGCAGTGCATGGGTTTCTATGTAATTATACAGATCACAGATTTTGCGAACGAAATTCGTTTGTTCTGGTCATGTTATTTAGCGTTAAGGTAACTCATGTCCGTACATTTTTTTTTCGTTAACAACAACAACCGTAGAAAAGTAACTTGGCTACGCCCCCCAAAATAGAAACGAAATATATGAAATTTGCGTTGGTGCTCAATTTTTCGCATCTAAATGCAACAACTCGCCACGTTAATTTAGAAAAATGAACAAAGTTTTGCATACTCACCGATCCGAATTAATAAATTGTGAAGAGACAAATCGTTACAAACTTACTTTGCAGTTTAAAATTAACTATCGAAAACGTTGAGATAGCAAGAAACTTCTATAAAATATGACGGTCAATTACACAATGAATGAACAAATCGTATGAAAGGAATATCGATATCTTTTCGAATCGAGTATTTTTATTTTGCAATTAATCGTTTTTATTGATATTATTATATTGGATTATGAGTACTTTTTGCCAAACATTAATACTTCTGTAGTAAAAAATAGAATTTTATATTAATTTCGTTACCGTACTTAATAACATTTTATTGTTCTTTTATTAGTAGTCTTTCACAAAGAACATGTATTAAATGGAAGCCGGTTCGTGCAAAGATCAATTTATTCGGGTGTGCTTATGTATGTATACTTATATTATGTAACTATAATAGGCATAATGGGAATACCACGCCAAATCGGATGGCTCTAAATTTTTTTTTAACATCCTTAATTTGTAGATATGTTTTAGTACCCATCAAAATAGCCCTTCTGATAAATTTTAAGATATTTTTATTACTCGTTCAAAATATAGATTTTGGACATAACTTTTTTTAAAATGGTCCAAATTTGATTTTTTTTTGTTATTACGTGGCCTGTATTGAACAAATAAATCAAAGTTCTTTAATTTTTTTTATAAAGATTTTTCAATTTTATAGTTTTAAACAATGAATCTACCCTTCGTTTTTTAATATTTTAAATTTCTATCCATTTCTCAGCTTTTAAGCCAGGCCTGGTTTTCTCTAATTACTGTTTACGTGCGATTTATGATAACTTAAAATCAACAAGAGATTTGAAAACTAGTACTAATGAAGTTAAAATTTTTAATTAAAAAAAAATAGTAGTTAGAGGAGCCCCATTACCAAACCGGGCTTAAAAGTTGAGGACTGGATAAATCGTTAAAATAAAATAAAAACTGAAGATATATTCATTGTTTAAAACATGATTTAAAGCTCAAAACCAAAAATCTTTACAAAAAAATTGAAATATGCATATATTTTTTCTATGAACATATAAAAATAAAAAAATAACAAAAAAATCAAATTTTGACCATTAAAAAGATTATATCGAAAAAACTTAAAAAAAACTATGTTCTAAACGGATAATAAAAAAAATGTCAAAATTTACCAGGAGAGCTATTGTGAAAAGTACTAAAATATATCACAAAATTGAGCAGTTAAAAAAAATTAAGCCATCTGATTTGGCGTGGAAGCTCCATAAATTATTTAGTTACCACAACAAAAATAAAAACAAAACATACGAATAAATAAAAATACAATTAAAATTATACCAATAATATATATTACACCAATTAAAATACCAATGTCAGTACAAAATAATAAAAAAGATTTAGAATAAGGATTTAAAAGTAAATTTAACACCTTACAATTTTTTTATGTTGTAAAATATTACTTGTTCTCCTATTAACTGTATTTCTATTAATTGTTATCATTTGTTAGACATCATTTTGAATACATTCTAAATCATTTGTGCATTCGGCATGTCTGAAAAACACGAACGATTTCATAAAACATTTGCCTTGCAAAATATGTCATATACGTCTTCCCACAGTTTTCACAATCTAGGTAATTTAGTACAGTCAACATATGTTTTTTGACCGTTCTGAAATCTGAGCATAATATAGTCAATAGCGTAATATAATCAAGAGGTAAATACAAAATAAAGTTAAGATATTATTATAGAAATCTAAGATTGCCATTTATTTAGCCTTAATTTGTCTCGATGTTATACATATATATAATATACATTTACATTTTAGTTTGTGTTTTGCTTATCTATATTCAGAGCGGTCTAAAAGTTTGATGAGAACTGTTGTATTGTGGTTTTTTACACTCCCATATTATACTTATATTAAAAAAGTTATTACTTTTTTCCAAACTGATAAACGCTATTGGCTTGATAGTTCACAGCTTCATCGGATTAACCTTCTCAATATGTTCATATGAAATTTCACCGTTTAAACAGTCATGTTTAAACTTTTTCAGGAATCGTAGGATTACATTTGTAGATATTTGAAATAAAGCTTTGATTTATACCATAAATAAGTTGTGAAACATCAACCAAAAATTATACATTCCTAAGGTAGCCTTAGTTTCATTCGTTTTTTTAATGAGTTTGCTTCCGATAGTACTCATGAGTAAAATATCGATATCTTTTATTCGATGCGTGTTTCTAACCGTCCGGTTCTAGTCGGAATTTATACAACCGCCCAAATGGCTGACGTAATAGTTAAAATTAAGCTTTATTTGTCTCTGGTTGTAGTCACCTGAGCTACAGGTTATGTCCGATAATTTAAAAAAACATGTCTCATGACTCACATATTGGCAAAATGAATTTGATGATAGGTTACAAGTTAAAAAAACGTTTTATTAACTTTCCTTAATATATAAAAGTAGAAGATTAAACATTAAATTGCCGGTTTATAATTTAAATTAAATTTGTATGGTGTCAAATTAAATAAGTGAAACTTTTTCTACACGAAAACTATAATGTCCTTCTACATTTTAATGAAATGTTACTGTTTTATAATACTAGCAATTCGTCCGTACTTCGTATGAGGGCAATGCACGAAGTGTACCTACTAATGTGAGGTCATAAATGTCCAAACGATTTAGAACCATTTTATATCAAGATATTAAAATAAGATAATGATTAGGACTACAATCGTGGAAATAGGGTCACAATTAACTAAACTAACTAAACGTGAACAATATAGACATAGGCTAGATATAGATAGACATAAGCATCTCTATATGTATAAATTCTGTACTAGATCAATCTACCTATGCGTCCGAAAAAATGCTGTTCTTTACTTTATACTCAACGGGTGTAAGGGGTGTCAAATAACATCATAAGAGTTGAGACACCCAAGCCAACCTCACCTGCACGTGGTGCACCCTGCTGAATAACGAACGAGACAATGGCGAAAGCGTGGTGGTAGGGTTTTACAACCTGACTGGGTCGCAACCACCATGTATATGGCGAAAAAGCTCGTCATAGTGATTCGCTTCCGCGGGTCGCGTTTCGGGATCAGCCTGTGCATATCCAGCTATTCGCAGGCCGGCATGACAGCGGCGACCAGCGATGGATAGTGTGTCACTCGGTGTTCGCCGTTGTTTTTGGACTGTACTGTGCTTACCATCAGGCAAAGTGCAGTCACTTTGCCGTGCTACAATATAAAAAAAATAAATATATACATACAAAATTCCCGAAAACAATTCTTTGTTAAACAAACATGTTTACATTTTGAATTACTTATAAGTTTCTTTTTAATACTTTTATTCGCTTTTATTCTCAACTTCAAATGCATAAACTTTGTTTTAAACTCCCTTTAAAATTGTATCATTATTTGTATTCTAAAAATCCCTAATAATTTCTTTTTAATTCGTGCATAAATAAACATGTTATCTGAAGAATAATCAGATGTATCAAAACGGTACTGAGATCAAGTTATGTCTTTATAATTTTTTTAAATCAAAAGTCTGATATATCAAGCGATCAGTATCTATATACAATAGTTTAAAGTTTTCCGGGTCAAATTTATTAACCATTAACAGCGCGTGGCCTCATCTGATGTTAGGTGATCACCACCGTCCATAGACACTAGTAATACCAAGGGAGTTGCAAGTGCGTTGCCAGCCTGTGTTTGGGGCGAGGGGGAATGGGAAGGAGGGGATGGGGACAAGGGAGGGGAGGTGAGTCTCCCGCGCTCTCACTGACCGAACGAAACGAAACAATGCAAGCACTGTTACTTCACGTCGGTTTTCTATGAAAGGGTGGCACTAAGCCGGGCGAGCCGACACATTCATGCTGAAACCAGTAATAGCTTCAGGGTGGCTCTACCACATACATGGAGTTACAACAGTCGTCTATTTTTGAAGTTTTAACCGTATTGAAGTGGATGTTGAATTGGACGTATTCTTCTTGCAACTTTTTTTTTTCGAACTGCCTTCTGTATTGTCCTAGCAAGGTCTTAACAGCTTCACCGGATGACACTACATTCTTGCAACGTTAATTTACTTTTTGATGAGAACTAGGAAAACGTACAATTTTGAGTCAAGTTTTACTATAGGAGCGATACGAATCTCGTGTACAATATTTAATTAAAAATCGGTTAGAATTACATACTTTTTATTTAGTATCTTTTATGAAATCCAAATGTATTGAAATTTCTTGTTACCAATAAATTTTACAATTACTTATACTCTTCGTGTAGGTACGCATTGTGCACCTTTCTTCAGCAGAACTCCATCAGCATTTTGACCGAAGACTTATATAGTTACGAAAAAAGTATAAAGTATCAAAATCAAAGAGATAGGTAATCGTTATAAATACAAAACCGTACTGTATGTCTGGTTTTCCTCTAACAATGTCTTATGGAACATTACAAGATAAGAGATCGTCAAGGGTAGGTAAGTATGTGAAACAGGAATAACTGAACAACAAGGACTGCGCGGAATGAAAATTTAGATTAGTTATATCGTCTAGTAGTGTTTGAATCTGCGAATGAGGGATACAAAGCAAAAACACTCGGGTAAATTTCATATAACATTTATTACAATAACTTATTTACATAATTTACATACATTGAAAAATTCTTAACTACTTAAGACGGTATTATGCAAACAATTGGAATTGACAAAATGTTATTATTTATCACAGGTAACTCACATTAATAACTAATAAAATAATATAAAAAAGTCATCAGCTTATTTCTACTTATATTTATAGATATAAGTCATTATACTTATCACTAAGAGATATTTCATTATTAATTACATAACAATCAAAATTACATATTATACAAATTCTTTGCTGAAGTACATTTTAACGAATCTACTTTTTTCTTTTAAAATTAACTTTCATTTCTTCTCTTGAAACAAATTCGTTAATTTCATTGTCACTAGTGAACTTCAGCCTTTCTTCGGCTTTGATACGTTCAGTTCGATTAGCATGAGCTTTGCATACCTTAATAAATTTATTGACCTCGACTTTCATGACTATCTCCTGATAGCGCGCATACACATTTTTAGCATCATAGTAAACATTGGAAGGGAAAATGGTTACCAAATCTTCGTTGAACTTTTTCTTCCTGGACAGAAACTCGATGTACTCAGGCAAGGTAGGATATCTTTCAAGATCATACACACATTCAATAAACAGTTTGTACAGAGACAAAAGTTTGTCAACCTCAAGCGAATCCATAGCTTCGTAGGTTACTTCAATTTTATCTTTGTCGTCGTCGTTATTAATGACTACTTTCTTAGTACTCTTGACTAATTCCGTGTAATATGATATGTTTTCGTCGATAGCAAAAAAGGGACGAAAAGTCTTTTCACAAATCTCAAACGTCCCTTCTCCAACTTTAGATGCATCCAGATCCCCTTGAATATACATTAAGTATACATAGTCATTCAAATGAACTTTCTCTTCAAATATTTCGTCAGGCAACATTTCTTTATGATTCAATTTAAGATAATTGAGTTTGAACAGATTAAACGGTTTATCAATTTCACTGACTAGAAAACCGTCTATAGTTTTGAAGATTTGCTCCAACAAATAATATACTTTATCTCTACGTTTATGAATTGTTTTCAAAATCGTGATGTGGCTAAGCAGTTCTCTCCGTTTTTCAATAGACTGCAAATCTAGATCATAATTAAAGTACTTCAAAATTTCGATCATATAAGGCGCTACGTCGTAATACATTCTCAAACGTTCCTTTTTGAAATAGTGAGGGTTATCTTTGAAAATCCATGAAGATAATTCAACGCAATACCACAACGCAGTTAAAAGTGATGTTTTTTCGTGACGATCTAGTGGCAAAGATGACAGCCCAAGTGTACACACTGTCTCACTGATACGTCGCATGGCATATTTTTTGAACTGCTGGACGACGTTTCTATCCATCCATTCTTTATTTTCACAGTTTTTCCACAGCACAAAATAAAACAATCCAACATTATAACGGATCTTCTTGAAATCAAAATACGTCGCCGACAAAACGTAATCGTTGTATTTATCAAAGTGATCGGTGTTCGTCAACACAAGGCCGCCATGAAACGGTTTCCGTGTTCGCGGTTCTATCTTCGTATTGCTTGCCAATAGTTGTTTATAAGCATTTAAAGTGTAAAAGTAACCAATTGAGTTACTGATATCTTGGTCATTGATTAAAAACAACGAACATACCATGGTTGATTTGAACTTACTAAAACTAGCAGGTGACACTTGGACTGATCGTTGTGTTTTATGGAAAATAATTTTATCCAACAAATCGAGTTCCGTCAGAATCACAACAGGGATTCCCATTTCGTCATCCAGAACGATGTCGGGGAACTCAATCTCTTGTTCGGCTGGGAAATCAAGATCAACGACCACCTTGTTAAATTTCTTGTCGAACATTAAGGCGTCAAACGAGTAGGATTTCACATCGCTGACAATGTAATTGATTAAAGTTGAAATAGATTTTTCAAAGTCAACTTTGTCCGTATAGTCCACACTAATGAGATTTTTGTACCAATCCGTGTTAACGAATTCGCGCAGGAATACATTTCTGTCCTTTGTTTCCAGGTTAACTTCGCTTTTCACAGTTTTTGATGACAACTCGTTAAAGAGTCGATTTCGTAGCTTCTTCAGTTTATCTACCTCTTGTAAAGCATGAGCGTTTTTGTTAAATTCATTTATGAACTTTAATCTGATATAAGACTTTAACTCATCTTTTTTGGCTGGAAAGTTGTCAACGTTGATTTTATCATACTCAAACTCCTTAGAGATATCAGTGCTGTCAAAAAGCTCATAATTACGATAAACCATGCAACGGCTTTTGAAGAAAGACGCAGCTACTGAAAGGTCAATACTATTCATATTTTTGTTGAATGCATGGAAAACAACCGTTTCATAATGCATATCCTCGTTCAACATGAAACATTTATTTATACTCTGATGACCAATCAAACCGTCGGTGATGATATACAACAACATGATTTTATCATTTTTGTAGAGGATATTCTGCTCTTTTAGGCATCGAATAATTGATTCCGGCTCTTTACACATCCCGCCAGAACACCGATAGATGTATGTTATTCTAATGTCGTCTTCAGCAACTTCCCAACATACAGTGCCCCAGTGTAAGTAAATAATTTTCGATTTTGTTTTAGGCTTTCTGGCAATCGATAATTCTTTTTTTATTTTTTTTACATCACGTTTGAATTCTTCAAGAGTCTTCAAACCGTTGATGTGATAATATTCGTTATCACTTATTGACCCCGAAAAATCTTTTGCGTAAATGAAAAAATTAACCATTTTCGCAGTGGAACTAGTTTTTCACTTTAAAAGTGACGCAATGTTGTATCTGTCATACTAAGGTAAACTGATCCGGCGTTACAGATATCATGTGTTATTCCAAATTATTTTTGTCCATGATGTAGTGCCATGCGCTGATAAATGAGTTCCGGTGCAATAAGGCGAATACCTAAAACAATAGATAATATTATACAGAAACAGGAAGAACAAAACAATGTGATATATTTCATGATAATTATCATGATTTATAAAACTTGATCCGGAATTCGAACTCGCAGCAGCTTTCATGTTTGCACCTGTTTCAACCACCTAACCGTAGGACTTAACTAAGTTACATTTCTAAAATTGTTACCTAATAAAAAGAAAAAACAAATCTCAACACTAAATGTCATCAGAACAAACGAATAGAAAACACGGGAGCTAAACCCACAACAACCCCAGAAAAACATTCGCACACTTTTGTCATTGCAATAATAACTTGATTTCAACTTTCTAACTTCCTCGGATGTGTATAAAAACCGCGAGCCCAGTTATCGTGCTGCGTCTATCGTTAAATAGCTCGATTTTTTTTTTTTCGAACTAACTACGCTATTGACCAAGCAAGGTCTTAACAGCTTCACCGGACTACTAAGACGACCGCTTAAGGCACTCAGCCGATTTTATTTTGACAACTAGCTCAAGGGTGCGCGGCACACCTCGGCTTTGGCTGTTGCCTGATACATGCAATTCGCGACCTTTGTGAGCTAACCTAAGCTAACTATTCTTACATATATGAAACATTGTTGAAACATATATTTGTACCAAGCATACATACCTCAACAACTCTTATATATATTTCGTATCGGATAATATTCTAAACTATTTCAGTTTGATAAGGGAGAAAAAGATATAATCCTTCCACTTGCATGGAGGAGTTCCGATCGGACCGTCGACTCGAACGGGTGTCCGTTTTGCTGCGCGCGCTAAGTTCGATTTTAATACTCGTGATTTAGTGACGTCAGTTATTGTGTTGTTCCGATCCGGCACAGGTGTGCTGCACACCTGCGTTCTTTTTCCTGGAACTGAGTGAGACCTTTCCTTTGTATTTATTTATTGCTTTATCTATTTCTTGGTATATTTATTTATTTATCTATTTATTTACGTAATTCTTTCATTCTTCAGTGATTTATTTTTAAATTTATTTTTCTTTTTATTGTTTGTTTATTTAAGTAGTGTTATGTTATTTTTCCTCTGTCTCGCTCAGGTACTTATTTGCGTTGTTTTCCTATTTTGTTTAGTTTTAAACAGCTCCCTTTGATCCGGACTCGGGATAGTCCGTTAAATTCATTAAGGCGCGCCCCCCTGCCCCTCTGGCAGGGAGGTTTCACATGTCTTCCTCCGCCCCACTCCCCTCCTCAGGCCCCGGTATGGCCTCCGATCCAGAAGTCGGCCTCCTAGAGACCGAACTTATTAGCCTCCGCGGTTTTATATCCAGCATCTGTCCTCGTCTCGTAGACGATTACGATGCGTACGCTGCGAAGCGTCGCATCGAGTTCCCTCACTCCTCCAAGCCCGCTCCCTCGATCTATGCCAAGATCGAGGCAAGCAACAATTTTCCCATCCCACCCGATCGCGATCGCGATAGCGATGATAGCGACTCCGATTCTGGCTCCGATATGGAGCAAGACCCTCCTGCTCAGCAAGATCCTCCTGCCGAGCAAGCCCCTCCTGCGGACGATGGCTTCACCACCGTCACGCACCGCAAACCGCGCAAGAAGCGCTCAAACTCCTCGTCCGATCCGGAAGGCCACTTGCCTTCCAAAAAGATCGTTAACGTCAAAGTCGACACCAGCGCCCTCTAGACCCGATTCGACTAAAACTGCGGGTTCCGCAGTTTCGGGCAAAAAGCACCGCCCACCGCCCCCCGTTACGATCCAAGACAAAGCGTCTTGGGTTGAAATTTCTAGCCTGCTGGAAACGGCAGGCATCCCTTACACATCCGCTGTGAATACCGCTGTAGGTATTCAGGTGAAGGTAGCCACGTCCACCGCCCATCGTGACCTCACTCGTTTCCTTCGGGACAACCAGTGGGGTTATTTCACGCACTCTCTCGAAGAGGAGCGTAAACTACGGGTTGTGATCCGTAGGGTACCTTCTGAACTCCCGACTTATGACATTTCCGACGACCTCAAAGAACAGAAGATTCCTGTTCGCGAGGTTAATCGTATGCGCTCTACGCGCACCAGGGCTCCATATGATATGGTTCTCGTTGTCCTCGATCGCACCCCTCAAGAGAAAGCTATCTTCAATCTCACATCCCTCTGCGGCCTCTCCGGCGTTATCGTCGAGCCGCCGCGCAAAACGTCTGTGCCCTCGCAGTGTCACAACTGCCAGGTGTACGGACACTCCGCACGAAACTGTCTCCTGAAACCCAGGTGCGTTAAGTGCCTCGGCGACCACTCCACCAAGGAGTGTTCTCGCACTAAAGACTCCCCCGATCCCCCGAGCTGTGTTCTGTGCCGCGGCGTGGGTCATACCGCGAATTATCGCGGATGTCCCCGCCCCCCGCGCACAAAGCGCCCTCGCTACCCCAGGCAG